>JALIZH010028816.1:0-35762 GCA_030522465.1 Rhipicephalus appendiculatus | reverse complement strand
ACGTCTCAAATTTGAAGGGCAGAACAGGAGTGAGTAGGCAGACTGCTAAAAGACCAGAAGACAGTGATGCCTCCTGTTGGCAGGGTAGAATCGCGTAGAGCGAATTCGCTACATTATGTCACGAAATCTTGTTTTTTTGCCATGATGTCGCAATGATTTCAGTAATGCTAGTTTTAGAATTGTGGAATGAACTGTAGCAATAAACTAAAGTATTTTATGCCTCCAAACGTTCATGCTACATCATGTGGTAGTGTTTCTAAAACTTTCAACTTCATATTTGATGCTGCCCAGCTACACAGAGTATGGGAACTGGGGAGTGTACAAATTAGGTTCTAACTGTACCTGCCACAGATTGTTTTCTGTATGTTCACGTTGTAAGAAAAGCTTTTTATTATCAGTTGTCGGCACTTGTTCTGTTTGGTAAGCTTTCTTGTATGCAGGCACCGGAAGCTTTCATGACTGACAACAGTGCTGCTGAAAAGGCAGCATTGTTCGAGAACTGGCCAGAGGCCAGACAGCTGCTGTGCCATTTTCATGTGGCCCAGGCGCAAATGGCGCTGGCTAAGACTTGCGAAGCATGGAGTTAGTCAAAGTGAAAGGAAGCTGCTGATGTCCATTTTCCAGAAGGTACCAGTGTTTTTAACTGAGGGTCACCATCGGGTGAAGGTGCATGCATGTTGATTGGTCAAGTTGCAAATTATCCATGGAAATTCAGTCTGAGGTTAGAAAAAAATGGAACATGTGGGCCCATATGGGTGCAAGTCGTGAAGCTTCACTTGGGACTGAATTAAATGAAAAACAGAATGACTAACTATAGCTGAATGAATGAAGTTTACTGTATCTGCTCTCTTTTTATATGAGGCGTTTTTTTTATATAAACAAATAGACATATTGAATAGTGTGAATGCACTGAGAGGGCGTGCCGTTGATTTTGAGGGTGTCATATTTTTTATAACCTCGATTTCATAAATTCACCGTTTCATCATTTCTCAGCAGCTTTAAGGTATGAGGCCAAGTGGAAAAAGCGACTTGTTTTTCAAAATGTGATTTTTTGGTTTTTGGTCATGTTAAACGCGTAATTTATTCCCCTTAATTTTGCTGCAAAAAGTTTCTGTCTACGCAGGTTTTTTGAAATGATACAAGGGAAAATGTGAGACAACCCTTCACCTACGAAACCGAAACTGAAAGTGCCAGTTTTGTGTGAATCATAAGATTAACTTGATATGTAGTATTTTGTTGGTTATTTAGCAATCATATCAAGTGCGAACATGTGGTAATGCTCTAAAAGCGTTGTCAACACATAATTTTTGTTCATAAAAGTCATAAACTTCTCACCAGGTGCACGCGCAACGTGGTACATGTGTTGAATCACACTCAAGGGCACGTACGTGAGTCTGTAAACCATCAAATTTGCTTTGTTTGATACTGTGTGTCATTTCAATAGTGGAAACAAAAACACATGTTCCTTTTTTTAAGCAAATGCGGATCGATCCAGGCCTCTACATTGGCAAAAGCTTGCCTCACAAATGATCCGCACCGCAGCGCGAAAGCGTCCCGTCATGGCACTGATGCCGCAATACAAGCTAGAGAAAAAAATTGAGAGTTGCCGCTCGAGCAAAGACACACAATAATAAGGTACACGATGGAACTGGCCACAAAGTACTGAGAATTCTAGCGCTCTTGATCACCATGTGTAAGCGCTGCGCCTGTTTCAAATCTTTTTTGTTGATTTTCTCAGAACTTATAATTTCTGGTATTTTTCTGTACGCGAATAGTTATAACTCTTTTGCTAATCAACATTTTTCATTAAAACTTGGCACACTTCCTTATCACCTTCAGTAGGCGCGCAATGAACTTCAATAACCAAAATCGTGCCGCAAAGTTTAATATGGCTGCCTGTTATACGAAGGTGCCCCTAGTGCAAGTGCATACTTTATTGGCTATTTTATCACTATGTTTTTAATAGTCGTCTGATCTCATTTGTTTTGGTTCATTGCACAGGCCAAAGCCTTTGTAATGTCCCTGCAAAGAATAAAACTTTTTTAATGAGCAAAATTTGAGTTAGGAGTGTTCGCGTGAGCCCCAGTTTTAATGACAATTTTAATTATGAAAAATTATCAAAAAATAGGACTTGCTTTAACATGCTCACATGTGCCTGAAAAGATGTGTTTTATATTGTAGGCTAATGATATCTAGTGATTATCGCTTAAAAAAAACATGGTTGATCCCTCCGTCATATAGGGAATCGGTATAACACGAAAGTGAAACGTGTCCTTAATGAAGTAGTTGAATGTTTACAGTACATTGATATAAGAGAGCTTGCACAATGTCTATTGGTGTTTGACAGTTATAACACCGTTTGACGTGGATGCATGCCACGCTAACGCTTGTCGGTACATCTGTATCCCGAAGACTAACGTCCATGATCAATGATTAAACAAACCCCTTGTGGTCATAGACGCCTGTGGTAGCTGTTCGGTGAGAGCGGAATCGGTGAAAGCGGAGTGAGAACCCGAAGCGTCACAGATTGGACGCCGAACTTGGGCTCGCCTACTCGCGCAATGTTAGTTATTGAACACCACTGCTCAACCAGAGGGAAACACAACGAGCGTCTTATCTTCCCCGTTGGCCAGCTGTGATTTTTCGCGGGGCGAGCGTAAGTTGGGAACGCAGAGTTACGGCCACGTGACGCATTTGCGCGTCGCAGAGCTATTTTTGTATGGATCGATGCTATGCGCGAGGCCGACACTGGGGGTAAGGTCACCATCTGGCAGTGTGTTAATGCGTCAACAAATTTGCACTTTTCCCTTATTCGAAATGCAACGAATGAGGCGGAGTATAAACAACGCTTTGAAGGAACTAATCGTGTATTTCCAAGTGATGATGCATTATTTCACTTTAGCAAGAGCACTGTGAGAGGACAGTGGTAGATATAAAAGGCGCGTTTGAAAATCCTACAGAGTATGTGGCCGTGGCGCAGTGGATAGCGAGCCCGGCATCTTTGTCGCGGACCCAGAGGCCGTAGGTTCGAGTCCCGTTGACGGAACTTTTTTTCTTTGTCTTCAGATGATGTGTATTTTTTCGACGTCATTTCCGTGACGGAAATACGTCACTGGAGTCTTGGTGGACCCCGGCTTAAAACACTTTCGCGTTAAACTTTTTTCCGACACTTGGCCTCATACCTTAATGCACTGTAAAGTTGAAGCCAACATTGCATTATTTATGCATTGTCTTTCCATTTTCTGTCTAATACTGCTAAGCTTTAACGGTAGAACAGACTCAAACAAAACAACAAGACACAGATGTTTTTCTTTTTGTGTGTGTGTGTGTGTGTCCGCTAACCATTATTCTCTAAGTTACCATAGTCAGAATGCAAAAACTAGCCAAGTAGTCAGTCCTCCTGAAGTATATTTCCATTTTGTTGCTCTGAGCACCCTTCCTTTCTTGTACCTCGGTTTAATAATGTATTGTACACATATGCAGGTCATGTATGCTGACCAAGCAGAAGTCCTAGAAGCAGCAGTACAGGAACTTCACGCACAGCAGCACAAGGGCTACGCTAGCCGTGTTGGAAGCATTACTTCAAAGAAAAGAAGAATGGACATTGCTCTTAAGGCTGGAAATGAGGACTACAGGCCACAGTACCAACAATTACTCAGAAGCCTCTATAAGGATTTTGAAGGACATTGTTCTACACAGAACAAAAGCATTTAATGTTGTGGCTCTAGCTGAATTTGTCCTCGTTGTGTGGGAGAAGTACTTCCAGCACAGAATCCTGGATCATGCACACTCACGTGTGTCCGGTCACAGGCTCCTGTACGAGAGGCTCTTGAAGAGGTTGCCAGAAGGCATGCAGTGCAAGATAAAACGTGATGTAGACGGACAACACATTGTCCCAAGTGCTAGCGAGGACAAGTGCTACAATGTATACACAGATGTTGGCGTATGCACGTGCAGGGCAGGGCAGCAAGGTGCCTTTTGTAAGCACCAGGCACTTGTCCGTAAAGTGCATGGTGGGGTGTTCCCCAATGCACCTCTGCTTTCTAAGGAAGGCCGATACGAACTTGGAAAACTTGCGCTAGGTGACAGATGCCCCAGTGTTGAGTTTTCCGAGGGCCTCCATGAGACAGCTTTAAAGCCAGCAGACATGGTATCCATGGACACAATTACAGATTGTTCGGATGTTCCACAGACAGCCACTACCGAAATCCAGCACAGGCCTCCAAGAAGGTCGGAAGGCCCACCAGCACTAGTGAGCCAGGTTCGTATCTGTAAAAGAAACCTTGATGGACTTTGGTGGTCACATGCTCTAGCTTATGATGATCAGGAGTTGTAGTCATGGTAACTATAGTCATAAGTGGTATGGAACTATGTATACTCAACATTTTCTTCCAAAGGCCGCTATCCATTTCACAAACACATTTAACAAATAATCAGGTGAAGTCAAGTAAAGCTGCAATCTCATAAACAATGCTTTATTTTATTGAGTGTTCTGCTGTTAATGCAAGGCAAAAATATAACATCTGACATGGTATCATTTGTAATGAAGGAAATTTTTCCTTACACAACTGAAAATGTTGTCCAAGCCAGCAGCAAAAAGGGAGAAATGTCGAATAAGCTAATATTAGGTGTACTTATTCATTACTATTATTATTTTTTGCTTTTAATAAATCAATTCCACTCTGAAAGTACAATCTTAACGAAGTTCAATAATCTGCTCTTTTCGCACCATGTCTCTCTATGAATACTAATTAAGGGTGTGTATGTTTGTGTTAACACAAAATTTTCACAATTGAACAATTTTGTGTCATAGCATTTTTTGCACTTCTTCATTGTCTTACAAGTGCCCAACTTCACATTGTTTCAGCTGATTTCTTTGTTTTGTAATGCGTCCCAGATATTTAACTAAGAATATTGCTATGAGTGAGGCTTCATTATTTTTTGAGGTCCGACTGTGACGCGTGGTATGGCACCGATTTCACAATGCGCTTAGGTGTACTATTATAGCTCATTACCGCGTTGCTTGCAGGAAGTATATTTTCTTTTTCGAAACATTCGTTTTAGTGCATTTGAAATCACTATGTGAAGATAAATATGTAATGACAGATTAGTAAAGGCGTCACAAGACACCAGACAAAAAACGTTTATGGCTACTAAAAGGCTTTGTTGCGATTTTCCCAAAATGAAAAGCATGATTATCACATGATATAAGTGCTACCCCATAACAGACACAGAAGCCTGACATGTAAGAAGCCTAAATATATACATAATCATTGTAGTGTGCATGTATCTCACAGGAGTACGGCCACTAGCGTGGGTTCGGACTTAGCGAGCCACAGGGCCGCGTTTGCCGTCGCCTCGCATGAACCAGCGTGCCGCAGCACAAGTGCGTTCGGGCAGCAAAGGCACCGAGCGCAGCGCGGCAAGTACACAGTATACTGCTCTCGGGATCCGCAACACTTTATTGCCTGCGGCAACACCACAAACGCAGTACAACGCCCGCTCCCAAAAGGCGGCGGGAAAAGCAACGGGCTTAAGCCACGCCACGGGCGAAAATACAACACAAAGGGTGCCGCTAGCACGTCTCCGCGGGCAAAAGGGCTCACGGCGACACGTCGCTGGGGGAAACGTTCCCTCGCGACTACGCTGCGTACTCTCACGATCAGTGACCAAAGGGCCCGATCGCTCGAGTGAGGGCAAACTCCGCTCGCGTTGGCTTCGATAGGTACGGCTCGGCGTAGTAAGACCACGCGCGAACACACCGCACCGCTCTTCGGCCTAGCGTTCGGAAAGGGCAAGGGAATGTAAGCGTTCGCCGCGGGCGCAAGGCACCGTTGGCGAACCGTCCGAGCGAGCCCCAAGAACAAAAGAGCTGACGGACGATAAGCAAAAATACGTGCTTACCCCACGCTGTCCAGAGAGATTCTGACTCCCGCCGCGCGCGCGAAACATCTCGCGCGACGCGAGACTCGAGACTCGAGCGCGGCGCCACAGTCGAGAATCGGCGCCGGGTGAGAGGTTAGCGTTACTCCCGCTCTCCCGGCACCGACGGACCTCGGAGGAGGGGAGAGTCATGCGAGGACATGGGGACGGCAGAAATAGGCGAAAAAACCTGCGCAATGGCGACGGGCTAGCCTCAATCCCCACATCCCCCCTCTCCTAAATTTGCCCTTTACCGGTCTGCAAAAAAAAAAAGGCAGCCGGGCGTCACCCATGCAGTTAAAGTGACACTGCTATGAGCAACGACACTAGCCTCTCCCAACTCAGTTGCTGCTGCAAAAGAAACACAAGAAAATACACTTGTAAAGATATAAAGAACATAAGCTTTATGTTCAAAAGGGGGAAAAACGGAAAAGGGAAGAAAAAAAAACACAAAAGGCACACATTATAGTCATATGAATGCTCTCGAAATCAATAAGTACGTCCTCGCTGGTTGCGCCGTCCGCGCTTGCGGTCGGTGCAGTAGCCGCCTGAAACACCGGGCCGACGAGGGCCGCAAAGTCTGGGTTTTCCTGAAGCCTCTCGCGGCACATGGCAGCGAGGTCCTTGTCGGGAAGAGCCGCCGCAGGGGGCTGCAGACGAAGTCAGACGTCCGCCGTCTCGCGCCGCCTTGGCCTTGGCCTCGTGGAGGCTTCCCTTGTAATGACTTTTGGAGAACTCCCGTACGCCAGGTGGGTCCGGCAGCCGGGCACCCTGAGATAGCATGTCTGCCTCCGTGACAGTGCGGCCGCGAAACGGCCACGGCACGCGGTCGAGAGGCATTTCTCGACGCACCCGCCGCTGCGCTTTCCACGGCAGGTCACTCACAAAGAACTTGGGCGCTTTCTGGCGGTCTTGGTGTGTCCAGGTAGCCACACTTCGCTGTTGAACCTTCGCCCGCGGCGGCGCCGATACCGTGGGTTCAGGCTCAGACTGCTGGCGTGGCTGCTTCTTCTGCGCCGTCTTCGTTTCCTGCCGGTGGGCCGGCGATCGTTGCTTCTCGGCGACTGTGGACATGCCGGGAGCCGGAATGCGTTGACAGAGAGCAGGCGCCGTCGACCCGTCGATTCAAACTGAGAGTTCGCACAGCTCGCAGCGGTCTTGCCCGTCTTGCCGCGGAGCCCCCCCCTGGGCTGTTGGCGATGATAATCCAATCACAGCGCGGACACACACTCACGTCACTGCACATCGCGCGCCTTCCCCAATCGCGGCACCAATACACAGCCCTATGTAACGGCGATCACGTGGTTTATTCACCACACCGCGCTCGCTTGCGGAGAACTTTCAGCGCGGAGCGCGCGGGAGGGAAAAAAACAAAAAACGTGTACATGGAGAAGAGGCGCATTGAGGACTTTTGACACAAGGCATGCAAATGCAGAAAATTAACATGAACACTAAAAAAAATGAAGCACTAGCAGCAACTGGCGGGGCCAACTTCTTTGCGAGCACAGGCCGTGAAAAGCCAACCTATACTAAGGCTAGACAGTAAACTGAGGGCCTTCGGTTGCGGACAAAAAAAGAGGTCCGCCGTCCGGCGCGAAATCACAAAGGTGACCGCTTCCTCAGATTATACCGGTGCGAGGTCCGAATGCGGTCCGCCGCCCCGGGTGTGCCCCGTTGCTTGCGCAAAATGCCACTGGGCGCTGGCGCGAGCTCGTCAGACCGTGATGCAAAGGCTTTCAGGTCTGCGATATGGGCACGGCTGAGTTTTCCCGAAATGGGATCTTTCAGCAAGTACGCGAGTGGAGTCCAAGCTCTCTCCACTCGGTACGGACCAAGCCACTTAGGAGCGAGCGAGGCTGAGAACCTCTTACTCGCATCGCTAAGAGCGTGGTTGCGCTTCAGGACAAGATCGCCCACCTCAAATGCTAGGTCGCGATGCTTGCGGTCATATTGGGCCTTCTGCTGAGCCCTGGCCGACGCCAAACTTTGCCTTGCTTTGCAGAAAGCTCGACAAAGCCGGTCCCGAAGTTTGGACGCGTAAGCAGAACAGTCTGCCTGCGTCTCCTCGTCCCCGAGCTGGCATTGAATGACACTGGTCACCGGATTTGCCAACTCCCTTCCAAAATTTAAGAAGGCGGGCGAGAAACCAGTCGAGCGATTCTCGGATGTTCGTATAGCGAACGCGAGCTCACTCAAATGGTCTGCCCAGTCCCTTTGACTTTCGGCAAAGGCCGCCAACATTGGTTTGAGCGTACGATTGACGCGCTCCGTCAAATTGGACTGGGGATGGTAGGGCGAAGTGGTGCAGTGATCAATTCCTAGGGAACGGCACGTGACACCAAACACCCGAGCGGTGAAATAAGAAGCGTTGTCAGTGATGAGCCTTTCCGGGAAGCCGAACCGGCAAAACACTTCCTGCAGCTTCTCGAGCACAGCTCGCGCTGTCACCTTCCGAAGAGGGAACAATTCCACCCACTTCGAAAAGTGATCCACGACTACCATGAGGTGAACGAACCCCTGCTTACTTCTGGGAAAAGGTCCCATTAGATCGCAGGTGGCCACTTGCCACGGACGCTCACTCACAATCGGTTTCATCAGACCAGGTGGCTTGCCACCCCAAGATTTCACCGTTTGACAGACGTGGCAGGAACGGCAATAGAGATAAATGTCCACGCTTCATGCCGGGCCAGGTCACAATCTTGCTCAGTTTTGCGAAAACTTTCGAGCCACTCAGGTGACCGGCCATGGGTTCGTCGTGAGAGGATCGCAACAGTGCGGCTCTCAGACTTTTGGGCATAACCACCTTAAACAGATCAATGGACTCGTCGTCGGTGGCTACGTATTTCAGCAGGAGCCCGTCATGGTCCAGCAAATATGAATCCGCGGGGGGACTCAGCGACACACGCTGGTTCCAGCCCCCCTTTCGCGCCCGCTGCAGGGTGCGCAAGCAGCGTAACGGCGCTCCGTCTCCCCTGAGACCGTCGCATATTTCGCGACAAAACGGATCAATTTGCTGAGCCTTCAGAAGCTCTTGTCTGCTGAAAGCGATTCCCATTCTCCCAAAGGGGAGCCTGGTATCGCGCCCACTCAGGACCGCAGCAATCGCCGCCTGCGCCGGCGTCACGGGTTCGCTCTCGGCATCGTGGCCTTTGGAAAGCTCCCCCGCTAGCCCGCTTCGCGGTGCGCTGCTTACCTGGATAGCAGCAAGAGGTCGTCCGAATGCGGACTCGCCCTTTTCGCCGAACGGCGGCGAGGCCGCTGTTTCGCCCCCGACGCTTGCTTGTGCAAAGGCACTGCTAGCGGCTGTCGCACCGGGATGAAGGTTCTCGGCAGACAATGGGGCACGAGATAGTGCGTCAGCTACCACGTTGGTGCTCCCCTTACGATACTGCACTGCGAAGTCATAATGCTGTATCAGGAGAGCCCAGCGCCAGCCTGCCCGCAGGCTCACAGAGCCGCATCAGCCAGCTGAGCGCACTGTGATCCGTTTGCACCACGAATTTCGTCCCATCAAGGTAGACGTCAAACTTCCGCAGTGCAAACACGATGGCGAGGCACTCCTTTTCAGTCATGGAATAATTTTTTCTCCGCGGGGACCAAGGAGCGGCTGGCAAAGGCCAACGGCTGCAACACACCATCGTATTCCTGTAGGAGAACGGCTCCTAAACCCAGATCGCTCGCATCAGTCTGTACAACGAACGATCTGGTCAGGTCGGGGAGCTTAAGCTGCGCTGTCTCCACAATGGCGCTAGACAGTCGGCAAAACGCCTGCTGCTGCTCAGGTCCCCATTGCCACTCAGCAGACTTACCCAAGAGCTTGGTCAAGGGCGCCTGCAGTCGGGCACAGGACGGAATGAAAGAACGGTAAAAGTTAACCATTCCCAAAAAGCGGCGAAGGCCACGTAGGTCCTTGGGCACGCTGAAATCGAGGATTGCTCGAAGTTTCTCCCGATCCGGCTCAATGGAGCCTTCGCCCATCGTAAACCCGAGTAACTGGATACGGGTCTGCGTTAATTGGGCCTTAGCGGGATTTAACGTCATCCCAGCGGCCCTCCTCTCTCCAGTACATCGGCAACATGGGCCAAGTGCTCTTCGAAGGTTCGTGAATAAATCACGATGTCGTCGATGTAGCACATGCAGTATGACCACTTTGCTTCCCCGAGGACGTGGTCCATGAGTCTTTGAAACGTCGCAGGAGCATTGCAAAGACCAAAGCGCATACGAGTGAACTCGAACAACCCTCTGTGGGACGTGAACGCAGTTTTGCACTGGTCACGCTCAGCCATCCGGACCTGTAGGTAACCTTTTGAGGCGTCAAGCGTGGTAAAGTACCGTGCATCGCCCAGGTTTCCTACAATGGAGCTAATCGTAGGGAGCGGATAGGCATCCTTACGAGTCACCCCATTCAGACGGCGATAGTCGACGCAAAGGCAATGAGTGCCATATTTCTTAGGCACAAACACAATTGGAGACGCCCAGGAGCTAGACGAACGGCGAATAATGCCTGCCGAAAGCATGTCATCTAGCAATCCGTCGATAATCTGCCTTTTGGCGAGACTGACGGGCCTGAGGTTACACTTCAAAGGAAGTGCGTCGCCAGTTTCGATCACGTGGCTCACCAAATCGGTACAGCCGGTTTGATCGGTGAAGAGCTCATCGTACTGCCGTAAAAGTGCCGACAGACGAGCCTTCTGTGTATCATCCAAATGAGTCGCACAGGCGATCAAAGGATGTGGCGCCTCTTCGTGTCGTGTCGGTCGATTCAAACGGGGGTTTCGAGCCGACGAGCGCTTACCGCTGTGGTATGACCCCGAACTCTGCGCGCGGCACGTTTCCGACGGTTCTGCGGCAAAGGCAACAGTATCCGCCGGCGGGCTGATGAACGGCTTGAGTTGGCAAAATGGGCCATCACGATAGCCGCCATTCGCAATGTCCACAACGATCCCGGTTTTTAGGAGAAAGTCCCGACCGAGAATCACAGGGACACTGAGCCCTGGGAGATGAGCGAAACGCCAGCGTCTCATTCGATCTCCCCATCTGACAGTCAGCCTTGCGGCGCCAGCCGACTGGGCCACGCCTTTCGCAAGGGTGAATGTCTTTCGGCAGTCCCGCAAGCGCACCGAATGTTTCTGCAAGTGGGACGATACCTGATCGCCAAACAACGAAGCGCTAGCGCCCGTGTCCAGCAACGCCGAAAATTCACGGCCGGCAATAATGACCGGCATGAACGGCGCATGCGCACCAGCAAGACTACTTGCCTTGTACGCAGAGGGGACAAGCAAAGGTTGTGCCCGTGCCTTCACGAACGACCCGCATTCCCGTTTCCCTGCCTCACAGGAGGCCTAGATACGGGGCACTCCCTTGCTATGTGCCCTCGTTCACGGCAGCGAAAACAGCGCACTCCATCTCGGTCCATTTCGCGAGACGGAGCAGCCTCGAGCTGCTGTGATCGGCTCGCCACGTTATCACAGGATACGTATCGACGAGCGTCACCCACATTGCGTTGGGTCGGATGGCGTCCCTTCGTGTGGGTTTCAGGTGGTGCAGCACAGGCTGCCCGCCTTTCATGCGTGTAGGGATCAAGAGCGCGAGCGCTCAACTCCCACGCACAGCCGCTTGCAGCCGCAAAGGCGGCGCCATGAGGCTGTTGTTGGGGCACGGCCCCTCGCCATGCGTAGCGCAGCTCAAGGGCCTCGCTGGCTGGCGGCGGCGGGCGATAGGCGCGCGCGGCGAGAATGTCGCCTTGAATGCGCTTTGCCTCGGCGGCCAACTCCTCCAAATAGCGGAAGCGACCGCCGCGCAGGTACGCCGAAAAGGTCGGATGTGCCTGCCGGATCACCCGTTCGACGCGTTCCTCGTTCGAGGCTCTGGGACTCAGCGATAGAGAAAAGGTCGTCCATCGCCCGTACATACTCCCTGTAATGACTCGTCAGGAGCTTGTGTACGGAGCTCGAGCTCCCGCCGCATCCTACTTTCGTAGTCAGCGGGTAGGAATTCACGCAAAAAGGCCGCGCGAAACTCCTCGAGGGTTGCGGCTCGGTAACCGGAAAGCCGATACCAACGTGCCGCCGTGTCACTCAGTGCAGGCGGGACGACGCGTCCGAGCACCTCCTGATCGTCCAAACCCATTGCTCTCTGATAACGTGACAGAGAGTCAAGGTAATCTCGGGCACTGAGCAGATCACCGTATCCGCTGTAGGTTGGCACAGGCAACATAACAGCGGGGTGAGCACTTTTCGGAACGGCCGAAAGCGTTTGCACAGCTCCCGAGAGCGCTTGGATCATCTGGACGGCATTTTGCAGCAGCGTCTGCGTCGCACCTGCTTCACAGGAAGCCGTGGGTGCGTTAGCGGCGCGGTCGAGCGAAGGTGAACAGTCTCCAAACTCGATCAGTGGAGCGGTTTCAAAAGGACTACCGCCCTGCGCGCCATTCCCAGAGCAAAAGAGGCTCCTTGAGGGATTTGCCTGTTGTCGAACATAAATGCCACTTGGGGCGACCGTCGACGATACAAGGCGCCTGCTCAGCGTGCGGTCGAAGTGTCGGTTGCACGGCTGATGGCAGGCAAAAAGTCGGCCTAGGCCAAAGCCTGCGCCCCGTCAATTCCGCAGGGAACCGACTGCGAGCACTGTGCCGTCGAACTGCCACGCATTTCAAGGGGTACTGCAGCAGTCGGAGGCGCCTGAGCGTACCGTTCGGGTAGGGCAAAGGGCCCATTCCTGGAACGCCACGCCATCTCCAAAGGGAGCTGAGAGGCGCTTTGTGTCTTCACCACCACAGGGGGCTGCGACACATACGGGTGCACAAAGGTGCCCCTCGTTAGAGGCACTGGCCTCGTTGAGCAACGTTGGCCGCGCTGGGCGCCAGTGTAGTGTGCACATATCTCACAGGAGTACGGCCACTAGCGTGGGTTCGGACTTAGCGAGCCACAGGGCCGCGTTTGCCGTCGCCTCGCATGAACCAGCGTGCCGCAGCACAAGTGCGTTCGGGCAGCAAAGGCACCGAGCGCAGCGCGGCAAGTACACAGTATACTGCTCTCGGGATCCGCAACACTTTATTGCCTGCGGCAACACCACAAACGCAGTACAACGCCCACTCCCAAAAGGCGGCGGGAAAAGCAACGGGCTTAACCACGCCACGGGCGAAAATACAACACAAAGGGCGCCGCTAGCACGTCTCCGCGGGCAAAAGGGCTCACGGCGACAGGTCGCTGGGGGAAACGTTCCCTCGCGACTACGCTGCGTACTCTCACGATCAGTGACCAAAGCGCCCGATCGCTCGAGTGAGGGCAAACTCCGCTCGCGTTGGCTTCGATAGGTACGGCTCGGCGTAGTAAGACCACGCGCGAACACACCACACCGCTCTTCGGCCTAGCGTTCGGAAAGGGCAACGGAAGGTAAGCGTTCGCCGCGGGCGCAAGGCACCGCGCGACGCGAGACTCGAGCGCGGCGCCACAGTCGAGAATCGGCGCCGGGTGAGAGGTCAGCGTTACTCCCGCTCTCCCAGCACCGACGGACCGCGGAAGGAGGGGAGAGTCATGCGAGGACATGGGGACGGCAGAAATAGGCGAAAAAAACCTGCGCAATGGCGACGGGCTAGCCTCAATCCCCACATCATATACAGTGCATTTAAATAAAAAGGTTTAATGGCCATGACTTCAAATAACATATCATGATCAAAAATGCACATGAACATTGTTATAAAAATGTGCGTGAATGTGAGGCTTGTCCTTTTTAAAAGATGGCTTTGCAGTTGAATTTGTGAATTGTGTTACGTGACATTCATGAAGATAGGAAGGAATTGTAAACTTAAGGGCTCGTTTGCTTTGTCAAACACAGTATTAATGAGAACTAACAGACAAAGATGCCAAGGAAAGTATAGGGTAAGCTATTAGAAGTAATTGTAATGTAAATGTGAAGAAAGGAAAGTGGACGAAAAGATAACTTGCCACCGGCAGAATCCGAACCTGCGACCTTCGAATAACGCGTCCGATGCTCTACCACTGAGCTACGGTGGCGGTCATCTCCCCGTCCACTTTATAGGGTATATATGTGTATATATAAGTACACATATATACCCTATAAAGTGGACGTGGAGATGACCGCCACCGTAGCTGTGGTAGACATCGGACTCGTTCCAGCTTCGAAAGTCGCAGGTTCTGGATTCCGCCGGTGGCAAGTTGTCGTTTTCGTCCACTTTCCTTTCTTCACATTTACATTACAATTACTTTTAATAGCTTACCCTATACTTTCCATTAGGCATCTTTGTCTGTTAGTTCTCATTAATTCATGAAGATAGTTACTTACAGCTGTAATCATGATGTAGGCATGGAATAATACCATGACGCAACTTTTATGACTGTTCAGTGACACTTCAATTTTTTACACTAATATAACTAAATTGCCAACATCGGTGTCCCTGTCATGCTGATTTTGCAATGTGTTTTTACATATGTGCATAACATTCAAAAACAATTCATTCATGAATTTTTTTATCTGCGTTCAGATGTAAAAACTTCATTTCGCTATCACAAGGATAGGAAGGTTGCTTGAACATTTGGGCTAAATATAAGGTAGCTGTTGTGTTATTGACAGTTTACAATCAATACAATGGATAACGCCTTTAAGCTGTAATAACAGGAAATGAGCTCAACAGCGAGCACATTGCAAAACGTTTTCCCGTGTTAAAAAGGTTGAAAATTATGAGCTAAATATGCGGCACAGTGCTCCAACTGACATCACCATCCAATTTTCTTTGAGTAAACAGATATACAGGATATCTGAATCGGTCTGGTAAAATCATTTGCCAGAGCTTTCAGCCTCTGCACATGCAGAGGCCGAAAAACACAATTGCTCTGCGCCTTGCAGTGTGTCACAAGGGCCCTTGTCCCATTTTCACTTTCTTCCAGGAAGCACAGGTCGATCCATGTGAGTACCTTGCAGCAACTTTTGAGCACTTCAAAGAACAAGTCGGCAATGACCCCACTTGCCTAAAGCATGTGGCCAGGCTGGCGAAAAAGTTGGAGAAGCTGCCAAGCAAGCAGAACTTCATTGAGGCTATGATAATGATGTCGGCGTCTGTCTCTAGAGCTTCAAGATGCCGGGGCAGAATACACGTGCAGCCGACAAGTACGTCAAGGAGAAGGCCAGGTCTCAATAGAGGTTCTATTCGTGTTCCTCCGGGAAGGCCAACGAAAGGCCCCGCAGCAAAAAAAAGCGAAGCGCAGCCGCTGGCTGAGCCGCTGTATTGAGGACAATGTACCTTCTGCCCGGTGATGCTGCACTGCTGTATCTGCACACCCTGTGTGTCCCAGTTGGGGATTTGAACTTTGCTAGGAGGCTTTTTACAGTGAAAGCTGTTATGAGATCTCAACAAGGGTCCTTTCTGAGCCGTAGTTGTCCGCCGCCGCCGCTGCCGCCGCCGCCGGTGTTCCGTAACCAATATCGCACGAAATAAGAAAAAAACTAAATAATAAAAAAACACCTATGACAGAACGGGAATCGAACCCGGGTCCTCTGCGTGGCAGCCCAGCACACTACCACTGAGCTACGCCGCTGCTTGAAACTGCGGTGCAAACTGACCCTATGCAAGCTTCATGTCGGGTAAGGAATCGCGTTAATGTGTGTTGTAAAGCGTTTTAGAGCTGTAAAGTAAGAACCAGGCGTCACGCAATGTGAATTGCGTAACGAGTGGGTTGTTCAATTATTACAAAAGCCTGGGGCATAATTCTTCATCGTCGTCAGCCACAGCATCAACAAAGTGCACATAATGCGTCACAAGAGTGTAGCGGGTACCGCGCTTTTCCGCAGAATGACGAATAATGGCATAGTAGACGCTTCCCCACTACACAAAAATTATGATGATTTATGGCGTAGTGGGTACCATGCAAGGGGGCTTGTAGTAGTTGCCCCAAGAGTGTTTAAAAAAAGGTTCAGAAAGACCGCTCTCCCAGCTTTCGCTGTGACTGTGCTGCGCGTTCCGCGCAGGCCTGGCGGTTTTTTTTAGGGAAAAGTTCATAATTGTTGGGGTTTAACGTCCCAAAACCACGATATGAGTATGAAGGACATGGTTTTCTTTTATTCAAAGGGAAATAATAGAGAGACTAGATGGACCCAAAGTTCAACGTTGCAACTAGCAGAAAGTGATCACACCCAACATTTTATGATATGTAGTGGCAATATTTTCTTTTTGTAGGCAGATGTTTCTATTTCAGCTTTATTTGTTTTGTATTGTTTGTTGCAAATTATATTTATATGCTCTGTATGCTTAATCCTGTGTTTCTTATTCTCTCCTCATACTGTGCACTATTTATTGCTTACTTGCTGTATTTCATAAATGTAAACTTCACTTTCTTTAGCCTCAAATTATGTTGTATGTTACGAATGTAAACAACTCCCCTCTGTGATGCCCTCCGGTACCTGGGGGTAATGAAATAAGCAAATAAATGATCAAATAAATAAATAAATTGAGCCCTAACAACTATAGCCATATAATACATAATAATATCTGGGGTTTTACGTCCCAAAACCAAGAAATGATTATGAGAGACACCGTAGTGGAGGGCTCCGGAAATTTCAACCATCTGGTGTTCTTTAACGGTGCACCAACATCGCACAGAACACGAGACTCTGCCATTTTGCCTCCATCGGAATGCGATCGTTGTGACCGGGATCAAACCCACGACCATCAGGTCAGCAGCCGAGCTCCTTAGCCACTGCTCCACCACGGCGGACCCTAACAACTATAGTCGCACACCATTTAATATGACCATTATGGAGTCCAGGCTTGCTGCTGAGTATCACTATTGAAGATAAAAATGTCATTATATTAGTGAAACATGGCATTGTATTTCAAAAGTCTAGCATACATTTTACTCTGACTAAGGTGAAAATGATGATGAAAGTGCATAAAGTAGTCCGCCGCGGTGGTATAGCGGTTAGGGTGCTCGGCTGCTGACCCGAAGGTCGCGGGTTCGATCCCGGCCGCGGCGGTCGCATTTCGATGGAGGCGAAATGGTAGATGCCCGTGTACTGTGCGATGTCAGTGCACGTTAAAGAACACCAGATGGTCGAAATTTCCGGAGCCCCCCCCACTACGGCGTCTCTCATAATCATATCGTGGTTTTGGGACGTTAAACCCCAAATATTAAATATTAATTAATTAAAAGTGCATAAAGTGACACACTGATTAGCAAGGAAGTTGTTAGAATTTCATGCCATGATGAACATCTATTGCAATGAATGTGTCATGCATGTCATACAGATATTTATGCAAAGAACTGCATCATAACTTGCGCTCTGTTTGTTTTAATGTAATAAAAGTAGCATGCCCATTTGCGAAGCTTTACATCTGTGTAACTACTGTTGCATTTCTCCTGTGCATTGATTTTGTAATCCCATATATTATAACAAAGTTTTCCAACAAGTATTTATAATCTACACTGTTTATTAAGGGCATGAAATTGTACTCAGAGCTAAAATAAAACCACAGGAGTCCTGAGAAAAACGAAGGTCAGTCAATATCACGAACCATTGACTTTGAATGTCACTTCTTTTTTTCACCACACTGGCTGGCCCCACTGTTGGAGCTCACGCGCACAAGGCTGGCAGACGTACTCCAGCTGGCTTCATTTGTTGTAAAGGGGCTGTTGGCCTTTCACTTGGTTTGAAATACCTGCATTGTGTAGAGTGATGTGTGTAGCACTTGATTGCAGGCTTTTTTCTGTGGCAATACAATAAATGTGATCTGCTCCGTGTGGTATTTTTGTTTTCACCATTATTGCTGGCTTATTTCATATTCACAGCAGAAAAAAGGCCTCTTCTATTGATCTACCTGCTTCTATAGAGCACCAGTTGACAGCATCTTATGCTTGCAAATTTTGCAATTTTATCACACCACATAGTTATCTGCTGTCTCCAACTCCGCTTTTCTTCTCTTAGCAACATTCAGCAACTCTAATACACCACAAGTGATCTGCCCTACACAACTTCATTTTCAATAACTAGTACATTGGCTGCCCTCCTTTTCAGTATATTGCATGCTGCTGCGCTCCTGTGCAAGTGGTGCTCCAACTGCACCTTTTGTGCCGATTGGCTACAATCCTCTCTCTGCCCTTTGCACCTATTCAAGTGCAGTTTGTGCCAAAGTTCACTAATCTACCTGCTTAAATTGCAGGGGAAGCGTTTTGGGCCTAAAATATTTTTGATCAGGCGCAAACACAAACTTTTTCACGATAGCCGCGGAAGCACGCCTCACTCCTCAATTTCACCTATGCGCTTTTCCTCGTTATATAACCGGCCTAACTATGTATATGTGTTACCTCCCTAGAAGTGTTCACCACTGTATTCTCGATAACCTCGAGCTAATGACGTTTTTTGACGCCTGTTAATCCCAGAATATATGAAATGCACATCTCGTCACAAATGCTTCATGCCAGCGTACATCTTTTATGTCGAAAATAAGCTAGCACAAGACATTGTTTTATGGGAACAGCCTCACGCGTTTGCCTTCACCTGGAATCCAGTCTAATTCTAAATGACCAGCGGTTATTTAGCCTAAGCGCTATGTTCCCTGCCCATGCCCATTTCTTCTTGATTTTGACTAAGATGTCCTTAACACCTGTTTGCTCCCTGACCCACTCTGCCGTGTTCTTGCCCCTTAAGGTTACTAATATCATTTTCCTCTCTATGGCTCGCTGTGGTGTCCTCAAGTTAAGTTGAACCCTCTTCATAAGCCTCCAAGTTTCTGCTCTGCTGGCAAGTACTGCTAACATACAGCTGTTGTATACTTTCCTTATGAGGAATAGCCGGTAAACTACGATTGATGATTTGAGAATGCCTGCCAAGTGTGCTCCACCCCATTCTTATTCTCGTAGCTACAACCATCTCACGAATACGGCCTCACTACCTGTCCTAAGAGACGTATTCCTTTACCACCTCCAGTGCCTCGCTACCTATGGCAAAGCCCTGTTCTCTTTCGAGACTGTTGAACATTACAGCAGGGGCGTAGACAGAAATTTTTTTCGGGGAGGAGGGGGGGGCACCTCCTTGATTTCGGGGGGGGGGGGCACCTCCTTGAAATGGTCATTTTTCGATCTGTAAGCCATGGCAAAAAAACTCACGCCATATCCGCGAAGTGAATGATGATGAGTGGGCGAAGCTCGATCGTTTTCATCCATGGCAGAAAGAGAATGTGTGGTCTGGAACGCGCTTATACTTCATGGTCATCAGCGTCATCGTCATCGTTATCACGTGTAGTGGGTACAATCCACTATACTGGAACGCGCTTATAATTCATCGTTATGAGGTGTAGTGGGTACATTCCACTATACTGCGTCATCATCATTTTTATCACGTGTAGTGGGTACATTCCACTATACTGGAACGTGCTTATACTTCATGGTTATCACGTGTAGTGGGTTCATTCCACTATACTGCGTCATCGTCCCCTTTATCACGTGGAGTGGGTACATTCCACTACACGTGGCTACCTACCTACCTACCTACAACTACTACGACAACTACACAGGAAGGACAGAACCAGACCATAAGGAGCTTCGCCCCTAAAAAGAATTTCGGGGGGGGGGGGGGCACGGGCCCGGTGTGCCACCCCCTGGCTACGCCACTGCATTACAGTAGACTTGTTAAATGGAACCTGAAGTGACCAGGAAAATATGTTCCATTTAAACAGGAGTTTTATTTACTGAGAGATGAACAGGGGTGCAGAACACAAGTACTAAACCAATCATATCACAGACAGTTGTTCCACTTAAGCAGCAATTCCGTTTAACAGATTTCCATTTACCGAGAGTCTACTGTACTTTAGTTTTCTATATATTAATTTTAAAACCTACCATTCTACTTTCCTTGTCCAATTCAGTAATCACTAGTTGTAATTCGTCCTTCGAGTTCTCATCAATGCAATGTCATCAGCGAATCGCAGGTTACTAAGGTACCCTCCATTAACTCTTATCCTTAACTTTTCCCAATTTAGGGTCCTGAAAACTTCCTGTAAACACGCGGTGAATAGCATTGGAGAGATTGTGTCTCCCTGCCTTACGCCCTTCTTTATTGGGATTCTGTCGCTTTCTTTATCGAGGACTATGGTGGCCGTGGATCCGCTGTATGTGTCTTCCAGTATGTTTATATATTCTTCGTCGACACCCCAATTCCACATTGCCTGCATGACTGATATATCTCAACTGTATCAAATGCCTTCTCGTAATGTATGAAGGCTATGTACAGGGGTTGGTTATATTAACGCGATAGCGTTAAAGAGTTCGTTTCGCAGAAATTCCGGCGTCGGCGTCGGTGTCGGCGTTGGCGTCGTTGGTTGTGAGCGAAAAATCATCATCTTGTCCGTGACCGAAAAATCATCATCTTGTCCGTGACCGAAAAATCGAGAAAGATGCAAATAAAATAAATAATAAAAATTTTCGGGTCCGAGTGAGGATCGAACCCGGGTCGTCTGCGTGGCAAGCAGGTGTTCTACCACACAGCCATGCCTCTGCTTGGATATACTGTGAAAATAACTTCCTCTGCTTGGAAATGCAGTGAAAATAACTTCCATGCTTCGCAAACGCAAGCGTCCTTTATATAGGCGTCGCAATATAACATGTAATATCCCAGGAATATTGCGTGGTACAAGCGTAAATTTCCATCGGGCGTCAGAATATGTGACTATCATAACGATTCCATAGTTTAAAGCCAGCCACCCATTCAAAAAGGCACACACGTTACTGCGCGTATTCCCTTAAGACCACGTAGTGGGTGCATAGCAAGTTCGAAAACATTTCCCACATTTGCCACGCATAATTTCTCCTGGTTTAAACCATACTACCCATTACATAGTATGCACTAAGTGATTGAAGTACGCAGTAGGGACGGGATATCGCTATCGCGTTTAACTCTTAAAGGCGAAGCTTAAGGGTCCCCCCAATTATCTGTGCATTTCTCTATAACCTGATTTATAGTGTGGGAACATTGAGTAGGCCTGTATGAAATCCTTGTTGGTCTTCCGGTTTATTGAATTCTTATGCGGTCTCAATTCTATTAACTACTGTCTTTGTACATAGCTTGTAGAGAATGCAGAGTAAGCTGATCACTCTGTAAATTATCAAGTGCTTGACATACCCCATCTAAATTGCACTCCAGCCCGTTTTTACTTTGTACATTTCTTTCTCGTGATGAGGGTTCCTGACACTTACTGCACTATATTAAGATACGTTTGCAAAGATCGTAAGGATTTTTAACCAATGATTAATTCTTGTTCTCCTTCCACTGATGACTCAGTTTAAAGCGAGCAAAAGTAATGACTATTCATGAATATTGCGTCATCGTGGATCTAAGTGCATGTAACGGAAAAAGCCGTTTAAGTTATTGTGCCTCGTCGAGCAAACCTCCTCAGGTGGGTATGTGCAGGTGCGTGCGTTAAACGAAAAGTTGAGCACGTGAAACTGGTGAAAGAGACATAAAGAAAGAAAGAGAAAATTAGTGAGAAAAAGTTAGAAGGAAGCAGACAAGAAAATAGAAGAGATGAAAATAAACAAAGAGCAAGATTAAAAAAGAAATGAGGGAACACCACTCAGCTCCCCCTTCCTACAGGTTTAGCGCCACTAGTGTGATCCTGCCATAATTTATTTTTTTTTATTTCAAGCTACGTTTGGGGGAAAAGTGACTCGACCAGCTGAAGGATCGAACAGCAGCTTGTGCAAATATGTGGCATATATCAGCCTCAAAGACGTATGCTCAAAAACTAAATCCAATTCACTGTGCAGCCGTGCCCACATTCACAGGCTGCATTAATCATCTCGCGTATTTGCAGTCAAGGCGCATGAGTTGAACATGAAAAGAGCCCGCGTGCGCGTATACACAAAACTTTATGATTCGCGCACAATCACAATTTTTAAGATCACCGCCCCCCCCCCCCCCAACTCCTCCAACTGCGAACCACGCTGTCAAAGGAAAATGCTGCTTACTTACCAAGTAAGCGGCAAGCGCATGCTGTGCACCTCCGCGAGCCCACGAACTGACGCCGCCAGCGTTTCTTGGTCTGTGAAGGCACAACAGCACAGCGTCCGTCTCCTACGCGCGTGCATTATCTAGGGGCAGCACCAAAAAGTGATTTCGCAACAGGATGTTTGGGTGACTTATCAGTCGCTCCGAAGACGCACGACTTAAAGAAAGCGCGCGACGACAGACGACCGAAAAGCTCTCCCCCGCTGGCTCCGCGGTACATTTGCGACACCCGTCACTAGATGGCAACCCAAACGATATAGCCGAAACATTATAGGCACCGTGCAGTCGAGCTTTGCTGTGTGACTGCAGCGCCAGAACGCAAAGCCTAGCGGATAAAAAAAGCAGTAATGAGACGGGGTCGGTCAAGATGGAACGCGACGCGTGCGTCTCTTTCCCTGCATCAGTGGGCGGTTTCGTGCGTCTCTTTCCCTGCATCAGCGGTGGACGCGTGCGCGCGTCTGTTTTCTGCGTGACCCTAACGGCCGTTGCCAGCGAACTTGGGACGGGGTAGTGCGAGGAACACAGCTCCCTCTGGTCAGTGGACGGTGCCTATTAAACAGGAGTTTATCGTAAGGCGTTTCTTGTTATACAAAAGCAATGATTTCTTTTCTTGTACTCAGGCGTAGCAGTAAGCGTGTTCGCAACCTATATGTTTTATTTAATATTGAACCGGAACTTCCGCTGGTGTGCTGTTTAGGCTACGGAAACACGCGACGCAGACGGGCGAACCAGTGTCCACAATCATAGGTACATCAATGCCGCACCATGTGAACGTACGGCGAATGGGAGGCTACAGCTGACCTTCCGAGGGGAGCTCTTAGCGTCCAAATGTGCGCATTATCAGCATTTTCCTCCGTTTCGCCGCGGTAAATGCGAAAGCTTCCCTTTGCCTAGATTGTGAACGCGTTTTTGGGCGTGCTCTGCGCACGTCGCTCAGGCACATCTTCGCGAGATGACCGTACACAACACAGCTATAACACCTAGCCTTCGCCCAGCCACAAGCGTTGCCGTTGTGCTTCTTACTTCCGCAACGTCCGTATTCTAACACCGGTTCATTCGCACATGCTTGTCGTGCGTTAACCTTCAGTACGGCGACAAGGTCAGGAGACATATGTTTTACATAATTTTCAGCAGCTTCCGCCGATATGGCTATTGCTTCGGCGTCCTTTAATGACAAGTCCGTTTTCGCTAACAGCTGCTTCTGCACAGAGCTTGACCTGACTCCGCAAACGATTCTGTCACGTAGCATCCTTTCTAGCATGTCACCGAAGTTACGGCCATCCGCAATCCGCTGAATTTCAACAATGAACTGTTGAATCGGCTCACCTTCCAATTGGCAGCGATTCAAGAACTGGAAGCTTTTCGTTATCTAGTGACGCTTGGGGTCGAAGTATTCGGCCAAGACATTGACTACTTCTTCATACGTCAGCGAGTTAGGCTTTCTTGGTGCAACTTTCCCTGTGAGCACTTGCACGGTGCGTGTACTTAGTGCAGCCACAAGCAACGCCCTCTTCTTTCCCGAGTCGCTGACGCCACTCGCCTTGAAATAAGCTTCCGAAGCCTTCGTGATGTAGGTCTTCCAATTGTCACGCTGGTCGTCGTACTCCGGTTAGTTGGTGGTGAGCCATGGTCGGTAACGTTGCCGTCGTTGTTTCCTGCTTTACTGCCAGCGTAAGGCTTAATCCATGTTCCGCTTCGGGGTTCTATCTGCCTTCGTCGCCATTGTTACGTAGTTCCGACACACGCGACGTGTGTACTAAGTACGACACCATGCAGTTGACAGGCGAAAACGTAATCGTTTATTCCTCCCACTTGGAAGCGTATAAATAGCAACTGAAGGGGGGGGGGGTAAGGGGGAGAGAGGAAACAAAATTGGGGTACCCGTTAAGCTTCGCCTTTAAGAGTTGAACGCAATAGCGATATCCTGTCCCTAGTGCGTACTTCAATCAGTTAGTGCATACTATGTAATGGGTAGCATGCTTTAAACCATGAGCCATTATGCACGGGTAATGCGGGAAATGTTTTCGAACTTGCTATGCACCCACTACGTGGTCTTAAGGGAATACGCGCAGTAACGTGTGTGCCTTTTTGAATGGGTGGACGGCTTTGAACCACAAGGTCGTTATGATATTCACATCTTCTGACGCCCGATGGCAATGTACGCTTGTACCACGCAATATTATTGCGATATTACATGTTGTATTGTCGCGCCTGTATACAGGATAGAGATGGGCAAAGCGGTTCACTTCAGTGAGTGGTTCCGAACGGCTCCGTTCACTTAAGTGAACCGGCTCAGTTGAACTGATCACCGGTTCACTTAAATCCATGGGAGAAGATCGCTCGGCGTTTGAATTGAGAGCGCTCGATGGCGTCGTTTCGAGAGGGAGAGGAGGCGCGCACGCGGCGTCTTTTGCTGCTTCTTTTTTCGTTGTCTGCGCTCAGTCGTGACAAACCGGCGCCTCGATATCACGCCACCGTTTGAAATCGGCGACGCGCTTTCTTTGAGCGCTCTTTTGTGACCTATAGCTCAATCACATTTAGCCTGTTATTAAAAAATTCTGGGAATCCTGTATAAAAAGCTTGTGTCCTTGGGCCAAAATATTGCCTTAGGACACATATTGATACCTCTGACACACATGCCAAAGTAAAGCACCTTGCAGGTGCTCTATTTGCTAGGGTGGACACTTGCTAGGATGGAAGCTTGGACTAGTTCGCGTTGCAACGCTGAACAGCGCCTTGCGTGCTTCGATCGCTGTCTAGTGCCGAATCGAGCACTTACGCCCGTATTCGGAAACGCTGGTTGACTTCAACTTGACTTGCCACAGCCTTTAACGCAGCACAAACGCGTTTCGAACGCGCTGTCGTTAGGCGTTGCCAAGGCAGCACAAACGCGCTGCCTTGAGGCAGTGGCATGTCAAGTCAAGGAGCGTTTCGGAATACGGGGTTAGTTTTGTCGTGTGCCATTGAATACGTCAGAACACAACGTAGTATTATGTAATGATAATTTGTCATCATTCACCAGGACGAAATAATATGAAGCCCTGTTTCAGCACGACATATTCGTTTTATTGACGGGCTAATAATGCAGTCTGAGAAAAGTACTCGAGTGGATTATTTATTTATTTATTTATTTATTTTACCCTCAAGGTTTGCACATTACAGAGGGGAGGGGCATGTTACATATCAAAAATGGGAAACAACACTTGATACAAAAATAAAAGAGCGAAACTTGAACAATTCAAAGTTATACAAAATAGATTATATATCAAATACGTCAACAAAGGAATGTAGCGGTAACGATAATACAAGTAGTATACGTTCAAGAACCAAAGCGAAGAACAGCAACAAGCAGAAGTCAAACGAAAAAAAAAAGTAGAAGACATGACATATATAACACGAAGCAGAATCAAACAGCGCCCAACATGTGTTGCAAAAAAACCTTAAAACGTGATGTGTCGGTGATAGCGGTAGCTGATTGTGGTAGTAGATTCCATTGGGATGTGGTTCTTGGAATGAAGGCATGCGAATAGGTTACGGTTCTGCAGTGAGGAACATGAACTTTTTGTAGGTGGTCAATTCTGGGTGATATGAATGAGGGGGGTTAACAAACTGTTCGCGAAGGTTATTGTTGTGATAATAAAGTTTGTGAAAGAGACTGAGCCGGGCTATTTTACGCCGAGTAGCGAGTTCAGGAAGGTTGAGCTGGGACTTCATTAGTGTAACACTGGCCGTGCGGTTATAATTGCATAAAATAAATCGGACTGAACGATTCTGGACTGCTTCCAGTTCATGTGTTAGTGTAGTGCCACCAGGATCCCAGACGGATGATGCGTATTCAAGTGATGGACGAATGTAAGTACTGTAAAGAAGCTTCCGAAGAGATGAAGGTGCCATGTAAAAGTTTCTGCGAAAATACCCGAGTTGACGGTTAGCCTTGGCGATGATGTACTCCAGATGATGGTACCATGACAGGTTATTGGAAATATGAACACCTAGATATTTGTAAGATGAAACAGCTTCGAGGTAGGTATCGTTAAGATGATATTGTGGACGTACAAGTGAGGTGCGGCACACACGCATTGCTTTGCATTTTGAAATGTTCAATTCCATGTTCCATAATTGACACCAGGTAAATATGTTATTTAAATCCGTCTGGAGCAAGGTAACATCGTCTTCATTAGTTATTTTCCGATAAATTACACAGTCCTCTGCGAATAGGCATACCTTTGATGAGACGTTAGTTGGCAGGTCATTCATGAAAATTAAGAACAGTAAGGGTCCCAACACGGAGCCTTGGGGAACACCCGAGAGCACCGGCTGGACGGGGGGAACCAACATTGTTAGCAGAAACAAACTGTGTTCGGTTAGAAAGAAAGGCTCGAATCCAGTTAAGCACGTTAGGATCCAGATTTAAATGTTTCAGCTTAAGAAGTAGTAACTGATGACTGACCTTGTCGAAAGCCTTAGAATAATCTAAAAAAATACAGTCAATGGTAAATCCAGAATCTAGTAGGACATGCAGGTCGTTACCCAAGGGACAAAACGGGGTCGGCAGGTGGTAGGCCCGACGTCCGTGGCCGTTGAAAATATGGCCGGCCCGACGTCGGCAAGTTAGATCGGGCCGATCTCGTTTTTTGCAAGTGGCCGAGCTGTTTGCCGACCATCGGCAGCTGGTCGGCGAACGACGTCGGGCCGATGTCGTGGACTTGGCAGTGCCTACCTCGGGCCGCACTTGTCTTGAGCACTTGCCAACGATGGCAAAAGCACGGCCAACGCTCTTTTGCCGTTATTCACCGCTATATATTCTGAATTTAATACATGCAGTATATATTATTTCGACCAAATGAGGGGGGTCAGTTTTTTTTTGAAATAAGCAATATTCAATCCGCTTAGGCTTTTTCATTATGCAACGCTTGAGGCAAAGGAAAATAAATGACAACATGTTAGCTGAAGGAATGCTTCAGATGTTGAGAACTAATAATAAAGGAAATATTTTTGCTCAGTTTCCCTTGTTTGCACTGGCAAGGCAAACTAAGCCCAATTGTACTTGAGTGTACACATCGTGGCCCTAACATTGACAAATGCAACTGCTGCTGATGCTCTGTGATGTATATTGGCACACACCCGCGAAACGGCTTCGACCAATGAAGAATCGGATGATGCAGATATAATTCCAGTGACATGAATTTATTTTTCAACGGTTTGTGTAAAAATGAATGACATTTGGTCAAGGTGCCACACGTGGTGTCGTCAAGGAGACTCTACATTGATGTCGCGTTCCGACCTTTTCACAACTTTTCCCAGGGTGGCCAGTGATGCTTCCTGGAAGCTGCTCCGGACGGACACTGCAACAATAATCCATGTAACGAATTAGGAAAAAAAATGAAACTGTTTACTGACAGGAAAATATCTCCTGCGCAATTATCATCCCTGCAAAAGGACAAAGACACATGCTTTTGAACTAAAATAAGCACATCTCAATAATGATAAGTCAATAATTTAGTTGTCTCCAAACAACCTCATGAGCTTTCGACAGACTTGATTTGTGTACAAGTAATACCGTGCGGGTTAAGCCTTTACAGTTATTAAGTTCATTGCAATAATGATGGAGACCTGGATAAGCTTTCTGAAACAAAGCCCTCAGCGTTTTCTTCGAAAAGGTGTACTCTGTCATACCAACAGTATGTCCATTGCATAACCTGGCACTCTTGGCCTGACATGGCTGTTCCCCAGTACGCATTGCATGTCTTAAAGTATGTCAATTATCTGTAGTCGAAGCGTGCCGAACACTGGTTCTTCGTACACGCTTTTTTAATGTTCACAATTAATTATGGCGAGAGAAAATGAAGACTATTGGAATGCTAAGAAAACAAAATCGGAGAAAACAGCAGGGCGCGCTTCGCCTATTTATTTTATCATATGTAAACGCAGCCTTGCACAACCTTTTTGATTTCGGCTGCCGACGTCGCAAGCTTTCTCGGTATGCTGTATGTTTTGTGTACTGAAATACTTATCAGGCGTTTAGTAGCACATAAGTTACTGCACCCATAGTAGCGTGATTTAGGAAGGGGGCTTTAGATAAATTCTCTTTACACAAGCACATCATCAATCGTGTTTGTTAGTCGGCATCTATTTTGTCCAAGCGTACTTAAAATATGTAATATTACCTTAGATTGAATCACTTAGTAAAAATTTTTCCTCAATATATACCCAATAATGAGTGAAAAATTGGTGTGCTTACTCAAAATTATGTTGAGTACGTTACTCAATTTGAAGCAAGCATTAGCTTTGGCTGTGTACACTCATATGAAGGAAATATGGAAGGAAACAAACTGTATCACGAACTGTAAGGACATCTGGTTATAGTTGCGCGCGCACACACACACACACACACACACACACACACACACACACACACACACACACACACACACACGCACACACACACACACACACACACACACACACACACACACACACACACACACACACACACACACACACACACACACACACACTTAAAGGTTATGAGCACCACCTAAAAGATTATCCGAAGCAGAAGAAATCCACAGCTAGGTTGCTAGTAAACATGACTTAAGGTTCTCTTTCATAAAAATATTGGGATCGATCGACGTTACGCGAATCGAATGACGTCCATGCACGTCGTCCGCGTAAACCATTTATTGTGTACCTTAATTTTTTTCCTCGGGTTTGCAGTAGCAGCTTGCGTCAGAATAAAAAGTCTGAGTTCAACAAAATAGAAATTGACTTTCTAGTGTAACAAGAACAACATAAGTCCATACCAATCATTTCTTCTACAGAGGCACTCAAGATATCAAATATTGTACGTAGTGGTTCGTTAGTTTCTGCCAAACTGCTGTGTAGTTATGGGCTCTGCACAGGCGAACCTAACGCGAATAGAGTTTCTTACTGTACCAAGTGGGGTGCCAAACCAAACCTGAGCACGAAGCGATATTCTAGGAACGCTGCTAAAGCTGAACCGAATCAGAACTTAAAAAAGAGAATGGCTAGCAATTCGGATCGAAGCTGCTGAAATCATAAGCAAAAACAGTTTCTGCAGTCTTCGTGGAGAGCCCATGTCAAATGGCGACTCATTTAAGTGATTCGATGTGCGGCCGTTGTTGCGCGATGATCGGGTTTGTGAAAAAAAAAAATTATGAAGGATGTAACTTATCAAGATAATTGCCTGCCGTTGAGCATGCATGTATTGCCTTTACGCAGCGCCTATCAAGTCGCTGCTTCCATTTGAACGCAGCAATTTGCTCTTTTGCCTATCTTAACGTGTTTGTATTCCTCCAAAAGGTTGCGCAATGCTAAATGGTAGAAATATGATTGCCTGAAATGTCCTACCAGAGCAGCAAACAAATACTTGTTGACTTATCGAACTTCAGGGAAATTTCTCACGAAAGTCTAAACTGATCGTGCTTCTCTAGGCTCTTCGAAATGTTGACTTTGTAGCATATGACCGTTCAACTCTTGAAATGTAGGCTCGTAAATTAGATTCTCTGTCCATAATATGGATTCGCTTTTTTATCGAGTGGGTAGAATTCGTAGTAAATTAGCTTTCCTTTCCTCCTTCACACAATACTTCAGGTGTGCCGCAAACAGCATTCTTGGGCTGTTCCTATTTAAGATATATTGCAATCTCTTAAGTAATGGAATTTCATCGTACGTGCGCATATTTTGGAATTACTGCGCATTATCTGTCGTTCCTTTAAGCGTACCGATGGTCATACGATCTGTCAAAATGCTCTAGAACTTATTTCGTTTGATTTAGATAAAGCTTGACGTTTGTAAATGTTAAATTATCCCTATTAGCCGCGAGCATACTATTGTGCTACATTTTTATCACATAAATAACACTGGTATTTTGCAAGATCCTGAATATAGATATATAATTCTTAACTTGACTACCATTCTGTCGTGAAGAACACACACTGCATGCATATATGGATAGCTGTGCAGGTAATCAGGGCACCTACGCCGAAATTTATATAATTTTATTAACGATATTCGAACTCTTACCCAACGTTTGTTCCACGTCAGCTTAGCTTAATTTGCGTTAATTTTAATGTTGCAGTGCAGGAGTTGTACACATGCCGTGTCACGTGTGAATTATATTTTATTGAAAATTAGTTCTACGGCCGATAAGACATTACTAAACATTTCGCATGATTTCATTTCAATTTATATTGATGACTTTTAAATATTCAAACACTCGAGTGGGGTGCCTAAGGGGGAGGGCACCGCCGCCAAAAAACGACGGAGCCGACAATGCAACCAAAGATAGGAGCGGTATGCGAGTCGTTAGCACGTGTGGCAGGAGAGGAGAAAGTCTCTCGCCCGAAAGTGCCAGTAAAGAAGAACAAGCCCACCCGCCGAAATGTTTCAGTGTGAGTGGGTCGACGCAGTTCAACGAAGAAACTCGCCCTCTGCGTGCATTCAGCCGTGAATGCGGACCGCGCTCGCCGAGCAGAAGCGGGTATCGAATTTCTGTCCCGCGCTGGCCGGAAAATGGCGGGAAAAAGCAGAGCCTTCCCTCTCGGAAAAAAAAGAGAGAAATGCGACCGCGCACTCACTTGCTCGTAGACAAGTAAACGGCGCGAAATTTTAAAATTGATTGCTAAACATTGTCTCCGCGAATAATCTTTCGCCATCAAGCAAATGCACATTGAATTTGGAAGTAACAATTTACATTGAAAATATTTCATGTTTTGCCGTAAAACGGAAAGAACTAGAATTCGTTATGAAAATGTTCAAGTCCTCTACACAAGGACAACACATAAGCGTACGTAAACCAGCCCAAAAGCTTTTCACAATGTAGTTGACGTCTCTGTATCGTGAATAGTGAATGAGGAGTCTGATACGGGTCACGTTCAGGAAGAAAACAGGCGCACGCCATGCATGCACGGAGGAGGAGGGAAATATAGGAGAGAGCTACACCAAGCAGACATAATCGGCATTCGAGCACCCCTTGACGGTTCTATAATTCGTGAAGTCGGCCCAACACATGGCCTCTAAGAGGCAGGTTATTTGCTGACTACATTTGTGCGTCCGCGCTGCCATAACTTTCCCGCGTTACAATGAGCGCGCGCTCTGAAATAGGGGTAACGTTACGGCCTGACACTGGTTGCTTCAAATCTGTCGCGCGACAGCAGCGGCGCTCTCCCCAATATTTTTCCTCCACCACACATGAATGCATCGAGACAAGCCGAAACAGTGGTGTCGCGTGCATGGTTTCTTCTAAATGTACGTACACACAAAAACAAGAGGTATAACGCCGAGCGTTCACTTACCCAAAATATGTGGGGGTCCTGCAGCCAAACTCGGCAGGTCAAGCAAGTGTCCGCAGTTTGTACGATACTCTTGCTGTGCACGCACTCGGACTCACCACTGTACGCAGAGCCCCAGGAGACAGAGCAGAAGGCTCCTCCCACACGACCTTCCCAGCAATCGCAGCGCCACGCACTACCCTCGCTTGCATTAGCAGCGAAGTGCCAAAGGCCGGTGTTTTCCTTTTCATTGCGTTGTCGAAGTCATGGCGCTCTTCGCGCGCGCACGAAAACAGATGGACACACACACCTACACACAAAGATATGGGTAAAAAAAAAAAGCAATGCTTGTAACGACCGGAAACGGCTAAGAGTGAAGCAGCGCCTTCGTACCAACAGGAGGGCGAAGAGTTACGGCTTGCGGCTGTGGCCCCCGAAGGGGAACCCGCCCCTCGGCGGGAGGTGGATGGGGAGCCAGTTCTTTTTTTTTAAAGACGATAGTCTTTCTTGGGATACTTAAACGGAGAAATTGTGGTCTGTTTCTCTGTTTGTCGGCACGTCACACGATTCAGCTACCTGGCCAAAGTTTAACCACTTTCTCAGCGCCCGGCCATCTTGCACAAGTATTTTTTTTCATACTTGTGAACATTGTCGATCAAAAAGCAAATGTTACGCATGTCTGAGGAGCAACGTCAATAAATAGGTAGTCTCTGGTATGTTTCTTTATAAGAAAATACATAGATACGTAATTATGAAGACCCCAGCGTTTATTAGGCTGCGCACAAAAAGCGACGCTATGCACGAAAAAGCCCTCGGCCGACGATATGTTGCTGCTGGGTTCTGCACAAGGTGATGTTTCTCGACAGCACTGCCAGATGGCGTCCATGTCTCACGCAGCGCCTCTATTTTATCAAGGCCAGCCAGATGCGGCCGATTCAACATAGAGAAAGCGCTGTCTGAGGCAAGGCAAAACAGTGTAGTACGGCCGGCAGAAGACTATCGTCTTTCGACGACATTTGCAGCGAAGCACGCAGATACGCGGCCAATTTTTTTTTTTTCGACAAAGTGGTCGCATGCGCGCGCTCTTTGACGCTGCAGAGAATGCGAAGAGCCGAAACTGGCGGCCACGAAGCGAATAAAAAAAAGAAACGACAGTCGGCAAGCGCGCTTGGCTGCTAAGGCTGGCCCGACATACACACGGCCACTCTGGCCGGCCGAAAAGCGCGCGCTCGGCGCTACACCGGCCTGCTACCTGGTGCCAGCGTCGGCGGCCAAGCTAGTGCCGGTGCAGTGAACCACGTGTGCCGTTGAAGTCTGCAGCTTAGGAGGGCCCGTCTACTGGCCATGCTTTCACGGCCGATTAGGTCGGCACTGCCCCTGCTGCCGAGCAAGGGGCGACATTGGCCAAAAAGCGATGGTCGGCCAAGTTTCCTTGGGTAGTAAAGGCTAAGAGCTGCGTTTCACATGAAAAATTCTTACGGAAGCCATGCTGGGAGGGTGTGAAAAACTGGTTAGACTCGAGAAAGTTAACAAGGTGAGTGAAAATGATATGTTCAAGGATTTTGCACGGGACAGATGTAAGTGACATCGGACGGAAGTTTGATGGATTGTGTGTTACGCCTGACTTGTGAACTGGCACTATCTTACCAACCAGCCAGTCTCCCGGAAGGCTAGAGTGCTGCAGAGACTGTGAAAAAATGCATGACAAGATAATAGAACAGTATTCAACAGTGTTTTTCAAAAAATTTAGCATTGATCCCATCAACTCCACATGATGATGAGTTTTTAAGTTTTTTAATGACCGCACGGATACCTTCCGAGGTAACGAAGATAGCGTCCATGGGTAGGTAATTGGGTGACGGCAAGGTGATTTGGTTATCGATGGGCACCTGGTGAGAGAAAGCTTTTATGAATGTGTCATTTAGTACAGATGCACATTCTACGTCGGGCACGGGATGCCCTTCAGCAGTCAGCAAGGCTATAGCGTGGCGCTCGCTGCCACGCACGAAATTCCAAAACTGTCTAGGGTTATTTTTTAGCATAATTGGTAGAGTGTGACTGAAAAATGAAAACTTAGCTTGTTTCAATGCAGATAAATAGGTTGCAGCAGCAGATTTGTAAGTTGACCAACGTTTATCAGACGGGGATTTGACAGCAGCACGAAAAAACCTTTTCTTACGGTTTGAAAGGCGGTTTACGTATCTGTTGTACCATAGAGCACCAGTATTGGAAAACACTTTTTTTATGGGTATATATTTAACAGTTAGCTCGGATACTTTAGCTTTAAATAAGTCCCAGTTGCTCTGCACCGATCTTTCATCGTAGTTGGGTAAGAACTCATCTAAGAAGGTGCCCAAATCATTATTTATGGAGTCAAAGTTAGCCTTTCCGTAGTCGCGTATTGTTTTAAGCTGCTTACGCATGCGCGAGAATGGCAGTGAGATATGGGCTTGAATAATATCGTCATCGCTGATGCCAGGTACATTGGACACAGAAGATACAATATCTGGTTCTGATGTCAAAATAAGGTCAAGAATGGATGATGTGGTATTCGTAACACGTGTAGGAAAATTAACAAGTTGCGTAAGACCAAAATCGGAACAGATGCGAATAAAATGCTCCGCTTCAGCTAAGTTAGGCAACGAATATGAATAAGAATTTGACCACACAATGTTAGGGAAATTGAAATCGCCTAGTAGAATTACAGCTGCGCGGGGAAACAAAACCTTCACGTGACTCAGACAATCATGTAGGTCATCGCAAAAGTTTGAACATCCGGAAGGTGGGCGGTAACATACGCCAATGACAACTTTTCTAAAAACCACGCTGAGGCAACACCATGTTGCCTCTAATACCGAGTCCATTGCAACAGCGTAGCTTTCAATTCTCTCATTCACTGCAAGAAGAACGCCACCGCCACATCTATTAGGTCTGTCGCAGCGATATATTTTGTATTTTTTTTTCGCAGGACAGCAGCTCTTCGTTTCTAATTTTGTCACAAAGCCACGTTTCAGTTAACGCAATAATATCGGCTTTAGAATCATTAACTACTGCACAAACTTCATCCTTCTTGGACAGGAGGCTGCGTACGTTAGTAGAGAGCATGATCAATTTTCTGTGGTCATCGCAAGTGCCGCCACCCCTCGATTTTTCCTAGCTTCCCGAGGGAGCATTTAATTGACGACCAGAACGAAGTTGCCGCGAGGAGAAGTTAGCGACACTAGCGGTATTAGTTACGCGTCTGGATGGCCCGATTTCATGCACTGTATCAGTAACGTAGTCGTAGCCGTAGCATTTCTCATTAGCAAAAAGTTTGTTATAACGCAGATTAAAAGGGCAATGAAGCTCTTTGGCGAAGTTGGTCAGCATTGCTCTAGCACGGCGAGTGTTAGTAGAAAAATCCTCTCGCATAACCACTTTGCTTCCTTTGAGCATGTGACGTTTTGAGAAAACCATTTCTTTCGCTTTGTAGGTGGAAAAGTTTACTATAATCGGACGAACTTTATCAGTGGAAAAGCGGCCAATTCTATGTGCGCGCGCAACGTTATCACCAGGCAAAGTTAGATCGAGGGACTGGCGAAATAAGCTCAAAACAGTTTCCTCAGTCTGCTGCGTGGTTTCAGAGGCGTTGTCTACGATACCAAAAAATAATAGATTGTCCCTCCGAGAGCGATCCTCCGCCTCATCGAGACGCGCACGTAGCCCAAGCATGTCGCTTTGCACTTGCTTTGTAAGTTGACTCGTTGTTGTTAGTTCGCGCTGAACGTTATCTATACTAGATGTCCGCTTTTCAACTGTTTCCAGGCGTGTCAATATATTGGAAATGTCTTTAGTAAGCGAAAGCTGTTGTTGCTTAAGCTCCCGGATGTCACCTGACGTAGCCGTTTGCGTGCTTTCAATGCGAATCGAGCGCTCATGCATATCTTTCATCAATTTGTGTATTTCAGTTATTTGATCATCTTTGGGTCCCGGGTTCTGCTCAACATCACCACATATTATCAACAGCAGTTCACAAAAAGGCTCTAATAGGGCTTCTGGGCATGGAAGCACCACAATGCAAGGGTTGTCAGATCGAAAACTCCTACGTGGTAGGCTGCTAAAATAACTGACCTGCAAAACGTCGGGAAGCATGAATGAGTACATGGCTCTGCCGATGCTTCCATGCCCACTGCCGGTGGTATGCGTGCGACACGGTTTTAAAGGGGCCGCTGGTGTCGCTGTCGTCACGGTCGATGTCGATCTTGCTGCGGCACGTGCGAAATCCTTTCGTTCGAAGAGCCAGCTCCGATGAGATAAACTGCAGAGCACCGGACGCTGGGTTGTATCCAGGTAGGTGCTGTTAGCAGTCGCAGGGGAAGTCGCGCTGGAATGTACGTTGAGCGGCAGCAATGCTCCGGCCTTGGCTGTACTCAGGCACTCGACGAGAAACTGCAAAACGTAGGGAAGCATGAATATGGGTAACATTAGGGAGTTTTCGAATAGTGTACGCTAAGTTAGCGGGCGTTGTGGGCGTAGCGTTAGCGTAAGGGCGCC
>JALIZH010028815.1:0-27459 GCA_030522465.1 Rhipicephalus appendiculatus | reverse complement strand
TTTTGATTTGTTTTAAAAGTACCACCTCTAACATGTACGGTTCTTTCTGTAAAATGGATGTCGTGTGCGCTTCCGACTTGTTAGCGTAAGCCTTGACATTAGATACTTTTAGCTTAGTGTCGCTGACCCGTCAGCCCCGCGTAACGTAGCGTACCGTGAGAGTGCTAGGAACTGCATATATTTGGCGTTTTTCACAAGCGTGTTTACCGAGACGTGGTCTGCTTGGTAGAGAAACGACGGTGAAACGATGTAGACGCATCTTCACGTTCAGCTCAACCGATTTCAGAAGCGGAGCGAGACACGCGGTTTTACGTTCTGCGGCTTGCACCCCGAACGCATCTAAATGAAGCAATAATTGCGCATGGCAATATATTATTAGAACAGGCGTTTTTCCTTCAGGGTCGGATAAACATTGCGCTATTTGCGCATAGCACCGCGGGCCTCGTTGTAACACCCTCCGATTACTTTGTTGAGAAAAGGGAACGAAGGATGGTGCGTGACGTCATTCATCTGGTTATGTATTCTGTAGTATTTCTTAACCGCTGCTCCGACCATTTTTTTTCCGGTATTATGATTAGGCGCCAGTATCACCTGCACCTTTCGCCTAATTTATTTCCTTGAAATATGTACTGCTGCTATTCAGCCGCATTTGGATCCTGTAGACACTTTAAAATCCGAAGACTTCCTTTGGAGATCAACCGGCTTTCAAAGACAATACGCCTTCAGAGATGGAGCAGCGCATCCACGCTGCCGTTTATTCCAGCGACAAAGAACAACCCTCCTCGTGTCACGCGCTCCTTCATTTTCCTCCTCATCTAGCGCGCCATGTTCCTTTTCTTAACAGGCACCTCAAAGATCGCCTTGTTTTGTACCTTAGCCAATAAAAGGGCATGTGGAGAAAAGCTTTTGATAAATCGCTTTCTTAAATGGTTTTCAGGTCTATGAGCTCCATTTCAAGCCGGAATACTTAAGGACGACTACCAAGTACAGCGATCCAAGAACCGGCCCTACAGTACAAAGCGCGAGCTCAGGAGAGAAAACTGCATTAGTTTAGCAAATGAATAGGAAACAGTTTCTGTGCATCTTCTGGACAGTTTTTAATGAATATGTGTATATAATGAATAAAGATTGAACAAAATTTACCATTATTGATTTCGACACATTGTTGGCCCATCAAAATTTACTCTTATAAATCGGTCGCACGTTCGATAGCGTAGGATCTTTTATTTTTAGATGGAATAATAAATGGCTTACAGGTAAATCACCCAAAAAATTAATTTAAAGCTTAGTGCATTTCTTAAACCAGCCCCAACCCCGATGCAAAAAGGCAAAATTAAGCTTTTTGCACATGTAAAAGCTTGGTGCGAATGTTTTATCTTTTCACGGAAGATGTTAGTGGCAATGGCTTCAAAGCATCCCGTGCGCGCCCTCGCTCGGTCAAGACGCGTGACGTCACGGTAGCAGTGAGCAGGCCTGATAATATTTTTCTATGTGGCATTGGTAGGAACACGGGCTTGAGGTGGCTTTGGCTTGGGAGGGCCGCTTCTTCCTCGGGAATCCAAACACTAGCTCCGCTGTTGGTTTGTGCCTTGCAAACTCGCGCAAGCTGCGCGCATTTTTGCGTACTGCTATAGCAAAATAGGAATTAGATGGACACATTCGACGAGGTTTTAACGTTGTCGCCGGCGTCAGCATCGAACATCGCCGCCATGTTCAGTATAAAGTCCGCGTCAGTAACATCCCCCGCGCGTCGCGTCTTCTACACGCGGGAAAAGTGCGCAAGCGGCGACGATGAAAGCGGCTGGCGCAGAGATGAAACGAGCCTGCCCATCTGCATCACACAGAGGACGCATGCGATTACATGCATTCGCGTGCGAGGCCTGCCGTCGATTGCTGCTCAAGCAGAGGAAACGCCTCGCCCGTCTTGAAGAAGCATGAAGGGACCCGGGGAAGCGGGATGGGTTGCTCGAGCAGCAACTGTGAACTTTCGTTGTAATGGCACGGTTGCGATTGCTGGCGCGTGTGCTATCTCGGCAGACGTCAGCAACTGCTCTTCTTCTTCTTCTCCTCATCATGATGGCTCATACCCAAAGCAGGGGATTGGCCGAGTAGTAAGTGAATTTTTTTTTCGAGTATTTTCTGTAATGTATTACTCATAGAAGCTATATTTACTCGCACGCCCTTCTACGTGCTGTGCTCCAACGCGAAGAAACAGTGTGAAAATGGCGTCTCTACCTGGCTCGGCCGTATTTTCTGAGACTTGCGTTTTGCAATGTTGCACGAGATCAGATCCAAGAGTCAGCTGCGAGCCTTACTTCGTATAACATTACAATTTGTTGCTAACGCAATTTCATCGCCCTTCGCGGTAAAACTGTGATTCTATTTTTTTTTTTTGCCTTAAGAGATGCATAAACTGAAATTTAGGCGGAAGTGGAAACGCCAGTGATAGCGCACTGCAAGAGAACGCTAAACGCTATTATTGAAACCACAGTCACAGAAGTCTTATACATTGCGTAGCGTCTAACTTAGAACTAACCGACCCACCATTCTCGCATTCGATAATCTACATTTCCCCCCGTGGTTGGACAAAAGAACGAAAATCTAACTGCCCTCTATTGACGCATGCCTATTAGTATTTCTATATTATACGAATTTAAATCATCGTCACGGCTACATAATTTCTATTTCTTGACAAGAAACCCACTCTCGACAAGTTATGTATTAAGTTACACTGAATTACTGATCTTCCATTTTTTTTTCGCAATTAATATGGTTTTCTTCGCCCACTTCTTTTTCGTTATTTTGCCCATTTTTTTTTCTCGTTGATTCGCTGTCATTACTCCGAATATGTGATGTTATTGTTTCTACATTGATTCACCCCGCTTTTGTTTTGTAGCTGTGATTATTTTGTACAATGCTGTTGTGTTTGAATTTATTAATGCGATAGCGTTAGAGAGCTCGTTTCGTAGAAATTCCGGCGTCGGTGTCTGCGTCGTTGGTTGGGAGCGAAAAATCATCCATTTTGTCCGTGAACAAAAAATCGGGACAGATGCAAACAAAATCAATCCTTAAGATTCACAGGTACGAGTGAGCATCGAACCAGGCCGTTTGCGTGGCAAGGAGGTGTTCTACAACTTAGACGCGTCCTTTTAAGGGGCGAAGCTCCTCAGGGTGTGGGTCGTTCCCTCTTTGTAGTAGTTGTAGTAGTATGTATGTAGCCACCTCTAGTTTATGAATTGCTCAATAGATGGCGTTGTGTGTATATGCCCTTGGAAATAATATCACTAGATGGCGTTAGTGGTTTTTCGTATACGTTGATGATTAAAGATGATAGATGGCGCTGTTATAAGAAAAGGGGCTCGCTCTTGGCGCGCTTTCTCTTTCGCTCGGAGTCGCGAAACCAGGGTAGCCGGTATCTGCGGAGCATGAGGCGGCTCCGGTACTCACGGCGGCACAACCCATAGCCAAGGACGCGTGGCTTTCACAACTCACAGCAGCGTTCTGTGGCGATGCATGCGGAGGCGAGGCGTTGCGTCGAGCACTGGTGTGGACTTCGGCGTCTGAGTAGGTGGCATCGTCTTCGTCTTCGTGGAACGCGAACTGGCGTTGTCGCTGAGGCTGGGAGCGCCCGAAACACAAGTCGGCGACGCTCGTGCCCAGCTCACGATCGAACACCCAGGATCATGCAAAGACGTGACGCGTGTTGTCACGTCTTTGCATGATCGAGTGGGCAATGTACGGGGGGGGATTCACGGTTACCCGAATGATCCCTCCGAGCTTCGCCCACTCGCCATCATTCACTTCGCGGATATGCCGTGATTTTTTTTAACGGTATTTATTCAGCTTAAAAACCGCAGTAATTCAATACAGCCACGCGTCTGCTTGCAAATAGAGTGAAAATAACTTTCATGCTTTCAAAACCACGCGTCCTGTATACAGGCTTGACAATACAACACGTCATATCGCAGTAATATTGCGTCGTACAAGCGTACATTGCCATTGGGTGTCAGAACATGTGATTATTATAACGACTTCGTGGTTTGAAGGCCGGCCACCCATTACAAAAGGGCACAGACGTTACTGCGCGTATTCCCCGTAGTGGGTGTATAGCAAGTTCGGAAACATTTAACGCACATAATTGCTCGTGGTTTAAAGCCCGCTACCCTTTACAGAGAATGAAGCCATATGCGAAAGCTTCACTGACACAAGCCACTTTCAACTTTATCGATTACATAGTAGTAATCCACAATTTAAACTTCCCGAGTGACATGATATAATACAAATTGTGCTCTGGGTGGTTGAAGTACGCACTAGGGAAAGAATATCGCTATCGCGTTCAACTCTTAAAGGCGAAGCTTAAGGGTCTCGCAATTCTTTTTATTAATTTTGTTTCCGTAAGTTCATGACGCCTGCTCCAGGAACATTTGCTCCAGCATTTTTTTTTCAGCTTACACTAACTATTGTTTAATCATATATTTGTATAACAAGCCAGTTTTTCTGTTTCATTTTATCAATCTTGCATTCTTCCTATCTCTTCTGTTACAATTTTTGAATGTATTCCTTTCTTTTAAAGCAAAATCCTTAGATGCCTCATGAAACGCGAAAATGGACCCGCGTCCCACGTGGGGGGCGTCACCATCAGTGTTGCAAAAATCATGATCACGTCTTGGTGTCACAGATGGTCAAAATGTGTGGCGTCATGATTACCTCACTGTAACGTCATCACCACGTCAAGTAATGTAACGCCACATGATGATATCAGTGCTTGCTCAAAGGTGGGCCGGTCCCGGAAACAGTGAAAACAAGATAAAGTGCAGAAGGCTTAGACTGCTTCCAATCCTGGAGGCATTGCGATACCTCGTTCGTTGAAGAAAGCTTTCGAAAGGGGGGCGCGGGAGGTTCAATACATCGACTCAGACGAAGAAGATGGGTTTTGCCTTCGTGTCGACTTCGGCGGATGCGTACTCTGAGTTTATTTAAAGGGGCGTGACACCTAATTTTCGATCATAGTCCGTGTTGTACGGGTTAATCCTTGAGCATTCACAAATAAGCTGGCGAAATTTTAGCGCATTTGTTCGAGCACTTAAATTATTATTGAATATTTTTTTACAAACACGCGAGCGGCCTGAGACACGGGGAAGACTGGCGCACTCGCGAGACGTGACGTAACCAGCAGCTGGCTGTGCGAGCGTCTGCATTCCGGCGAACGATATTGGTCCGTCGTCAGCTGCGCGTGAAATCGAGATACCTGAGCTTTCTTCTAGAGGGGTCGCCGAAGCACAGAAGTGTCCGGCCATCTAGAGTGGCCCGAGGGCCCATCGTCTTCCTGCTTCCACTTCCCCCCACACACTCCCCCCTCACATGATTCTTTCATGGATCAAATAAAGTTTATACCTACCTACCTACCTGCTCGGCACCGAAATTGAACGATTTGCGGCGGCTGAAACTGTGGTAGAAGACGAATACACCGATCCTTTCTGCACGTGATGTCATAGGCGCCATGGCAAAATGGCGGTCACCGGCCGTGGGCGGGATTTACAGCCGGCGACTTATAGGGCCTGTTTTGCACTGAAATATTCTTTCACGGCCCACATTTTATATATGTACAGGCGTAATATACCCTCTACTTCTAGTTTTCGCTGAAAACCACAAATTGTTCAGTGACCGTGTCATGGCCCCTTTAAATTGTTTTTCCTCGTGCTGCACAAGACAGTACATGTGTTCTAGCAGTAGGAGGTCCCCCACGTAAGTTTTCGGTACTATGGGACATCCAAATGTAATGAGGCGTTTTTTTTTTTTTTTTTTAAAGAGCCAAATGCAGAAACCAAAACTAAGCTGAATTTCACGGGACCGTAAAGCGCGCCTAAGCATCTGCAATTTCTAAAACAGTTGGAATTAAAATGGGGCGATACCTGATTGTAAAGTGAACTCAAAAAGGCCGTTTCTAATCAAAAATGAGCCAAATGCTGCATCTGTTTCAATCAAACTGAGCCACATTCATTTAACCAGCGCTGCGTCAACAGCCGTGACCAAAACAACCAACATGGTCGCACCCAATATGTTTCGTTTCTGTCCTAGTTACTTTGCTATCACGTTTACGTTCTACAATTAGTTTTTCTAGGGTGAGTTGGTACTTTCTGAAGGACGTGATGTTGTAGGGCCAAACTCGATTATAAAGAGTAAGAGGCCGACTTTCCTGGTCCTTTTTGCCTCTTTGTGTGTCTTTTCGAGTTTAGTGCTACAGTATCATGTCCTTCTTTCACTCCAAGATGGTATATTTGAAATAAGAGACACATGAAATGAAGATATTGGGCACCGATGTATTCCTTGAAGAAGAAGTGATCTGAAACGGCACGACATAAAACGAGCTCAGAAGAAGAGGAAGAGCTGGGGCACTTTTTAAGGTCTTCAATAAATTCCAAGAACGAGAAAACGCTGCCGATATTCCAGAGTAGTGCGCCATTTGCCAAGACGAACCTCTCGCTCTTCAAGTCGAGCCACCGCCATTACGCCCATTACGCCCGACGGAAGCACGCGGACGATGTTAATTTTATCGCAAAATATTGCTTTACAGTACATTCGAATGGTTTTAGACTTATTTTACGAGCTAAATCAAGCACAAATGAAATGTTCCAATCTATAAGAGCCAAATGCAAATTTTACTCCTGAATAACGAAGATAGTGGGATGTATATATTTTAGCCACAATATGGATTTGAGATATTTAGGGTACAAGAACACACTAGCAAAAAAATTGTTGGAGCAGGCCCCACCATATTTTCACTAGCAGAAAAGTGCGTTTTTCTCAGTTTCAGTTAGAGTGCATTTGGCTCTTTTAGAAAAAAAAACGCCTCATATTGCCACGCGTGCTACTTTCTTTCTATTTTCATGTTACCGCCCCGTTACAATGTAACTGCTGCTTTGCGCAAAGCGCGCCCGATTGACTGGGAGCTATCTAGATAATCTTAGAACCTTCCGATGAGATTACGTGCACAACGCGAACGTTAGTTCCTGGGACTTCCGCGGCCGCTAGTGGTAACGGTGGAATCTTCTATGATACATGTATAAAAAGCCGACATGCCGGACCGCTTGTCAGTGTTTCGACGGCCGACGCCGATGTCCGCATACAGCGCATTGCTTGCTGTAGTTTGAGTACCCGTTTTCCCGCCCACAAGTTCGGCCAAATAAATAGTTTCGCTTTAGACACGCCGTCTCTACCTTCGTCAAAGTCGCGACCACGTGACAATATCACTAACGATGTTAAGTTTTATACAAAGATACTGAATAAACTTGACTTCACTTGACATGAATTTTGAACGGGATAAGATGTATGTTTCTCTTTAATCAACCTGGATAGTAAGCTCACTATATGAAAGAGTGTTCCCCAGTCAGTGTTCTCGATCAGGCTACCTTGCGCCAAATTGGCCACTATTCGACACTGCCCAGCGACAAAAATTTCAGGCTGCGTCCATGGCTACATTCTGATTCTAGATTGAATTGCCGTTTTAACCCATTTTAAGGGAGACTAATGGGGAAAACATTTTTCGCGTATTAGTTAAGCACAATTTCACAATCCCGAAAACACCACTCTTACCGTGACACGACGCTTGGTAAGCGAGAAAACACGCGAAAAGAAAATGCGGATGGATGACGCCACCTTTAGATTCCCGCACCAAACACCGTGACGTCATAGATTCTGAAGGCGTCTACTGAGTCCTACGTAGCTTCTAATCAATAAAAAATGAGGTGCATTGTCATCTGTGGGTGCCATAGACTTAGCATACGAAGTTTCAGAAAATTTCATCGAGCCAATGTCACGAAAATACGAAAAATACATTTGGAATCTCTGACGTCACGCGCGCAGATATCGGCGCCAAATTTAAAAAAAATAAAACTTTAACCTTGATTTTCTCCGCTAATAATGAACCTATGATAATGAAACATATGACATTAGAGTTCTCAGAGTGCATTTTGTCAACCTAAACTAAGTCATTGTTTCACTTTAGTGTCCCTTTAATAGCAAATATATTTTTTTATCTGCACGTAAAATAAGAACCTAGCCTGAACACTACGTATTGTTTCCAAGGTATTCTGTCGTGTCAGCTCATGTGCGCCCATGTCTCCCGTTGCGAGAACGCTGGTCCGCATGGGGCACGTAACCAAAATTCGTGACGCGCGGGCAAAGATGGAGTGACGCAGTTGCGGTGATGTTGGCAAACGCGGGGCTAGCACGCTGCTTACGCCGCGCGCCGTCTATACTGACACAAATTTCTAATGCTGATGGCACAGCGCGTGTTCCCTTGTGAACTTCACAAAATCTAGGAGCCGTAATCAAAATTAAGCGGGGCTGTTATTACAGTAACTTTGCTCATTAGTTTCGCTCTTCGACATAAAAAAAAATGATTCAACATTTATTGTTTCGATAGGCCTATTGACTAGAACGTTCCAATATTACTCAGTCTCTCGCAAGAACTGAAGCCTATTCTGCGTTAACTATACAGGGCACACTGGTCTTAATATCGGATATTGAATCGACATAATTGCAATGCTCAGCTGGTGCAAAATATCGTTTATGAAATAAGTGCAAGGTTATGCTTGTCACCCGCAACACTTACAGTCTACCCATTTACCTCTGCAACAGCATTGCAGTCGAACCAGCCACTGGTAATACATAATTAGGCGCTGATGTCACGTAGTTTAAACCGCACATTACACACTGAAAAAAAATGTCAGCCATATGCTTGCATACTTACGTCGCAGGATTTCCCCCAATCTTTCCTCATTTCAATAGGCCATCACAAAAACTTCATACGCCTGAAGCTTGAAAAACTGCAGATCCCACGTACCGTGGAAATCGATGTCATGGGAAGCATGCGGAGGGAAGGTGACTGTGCTGTAATTTTGTTATTGAGCGAAACGTTACGAAATGACGCTAAAAATATGTAAAAATATTTTACGCATAGGCCATATGTTGAACAGGCGCATATGTTTTATATAACCAGTTGTTTACACTTGCGTAACGATGGCAGCAGCAGCATGGGTATTAGCAACAGGAGAAGCGGTAAGGCTGATATGTAGCGCTTGTGCTCGCTAGGATAGTAGCCCTGGACACTGCTACATAAATCAACATTCAGAGCATGGCGCTTAACTAAATTTGACGTTAACCCGTCGTGGACGGCTGTATCATAGAAGTACATATGTAATGTGTATAAAACTGGATAGCCAGCACTGCAACCACAATTGGACGTTTCACGAACATTAGAGGGTCTATTTGAAAAGCAGTTCCAAGACTTGGCGTGGCTCTGTGGTAGAACTACTTGATTACCACGCAGAATGCTGGGGTTTCGATTCCTACGGGGAACCCTCACATTTATTATTTGCATTCGTCTCGTCAACGCTGCCGATGTCAGCCTTTTCTGAACGCTCTCGCGTTAAAATGACCAATGTCTGTTCTGTAAATTAAGGGTTCTAGCCGTTCTTGGGTAGATATAAACTGTCAATCACCTGTGGCACATACCCGCATACCTGTGGCACATACCCGTCCGTGGTATACGGGTATGCGCCACACGCGTCTGGCGGAGAAGGTTTGACGACGTACGCGACGGGATTGTCACATTATTCATGTCATGACAAGCGAGTCATATACGTCAAATTGTCTTTCCCTCCAATACTACTTTTGGTTTACCCCAAGTGAAGGGGGTGATCACGAGAGCACCCACACGTAGGTGGCTAGATAGATAGATAGATGGATAGATAGATACGTAGATAGCCACACTAAAAGTACCAGCAGTACGCAAAGAAATGCTTCGAATTTAATATGCTTCTTGAGTGAGGCATCCTGAACATGGAAAACTAATCACTGCATCGGAACATGGCCAGAATAGATCCGCTCATTTCATTCTTTGGAACTACAATCACACTGCCAGCATAAAAGCCATCAAGCCCGCCTAACCATCCCTTTCATTTCTAACAGCGCGTTAGACACAATATATGAGAACTAACAGAGAAGGATGCTAAGGAATGTATAGGGGATATTATTAGAAGTAGTTGTCATGTAAACGTGAAGAAAGAAAAGCGGAAGAAAAGATACCTTGCCGCCGGCAGCGACCGAACCTGCGACCTTCGAATAACACGTCCGATGCTCTACCACTGAGCTACAAACGGTCGTCCCTCAGTCCACTTTACAGGGTATATATGCGCATTTAAACGTGGGAGCGTCAGTCAGCGCTGCCAGTAGCCATGACGGCGAGTGTGGAACACTTTTTTTGCCTGTTGGTGGCACGTAGCACGGACGCAGGAGCATCGGGCGCGTTATTTCAAGGTCGCAGGCTCGGTCCTTGCCGGCCTCAAGTTATCTTTTTCGTCCACTTTTCTTTCTTCACATTTACGTTCCAATTTTCTAATAACATCCCGTATATTTCCTGGCATCATTGTCTGTTAGTTCTCATTAATATCGTGTCTAATAAAGAAATCGAGCCCTTAAATTTATACTCCTTTCTTTCATTAACAGCGTGTTGTAATTTTGCCGGTTTTCATAAAAAGGAGAAAAATATTGTTTAAAAATTTGTGTTTCATGGAATAAGTATTTAAATACTAGCGTGGCGTTTTTTCCTACTTTTATCAGTGCAACAATTTTCAATGACATTGATTATCGCTATAAAGTGGCATTCCGTTTTCTAAAAGGTAGGTAAACAATCTCTGAATCTTCTTTTCTTATCCGAGCATTTCAGTGAAGCTGCCTGAATTTCGTGTTAGTGTTTTTATCCACTTCCCTCTGCAATGCTTGTTCCGCTGTGGGTAAATAAATAAACCGTTTTATCATTAATTTTAATTACCTGTCGTTTGGAGACGAAGCAGGAGGGAAACATTGTGCTCTTATTTTTATGTTTCTACTACTCAAACGACATTATCTATTGTTTAGAATCAAAACCGCAGTCATAATACTGCTTCTGCTCTATTTGGTTACAGATTTGGCGATAAGGTTAAATTGCATGGCTACACTCGCTCCTTTGAGCTAAAGTTCTGTCTCTTTCTTCAACTCAATAAAGGAATAACCCTGTCTACGATAGATTAGTGCAATATGTTCATTTGAATTGTTGAGTAGTCTCCTGACAACAGCAAACCCATCTTTTATGGCTCTTTGAGGATATGAAAAGGCATTCGACTCTGCAGAGATACCAGCTGTTTTAGAGGCATTGCATGGACAAGGAGTGCTGAACATGTAGGTAAGTACCCCAAGCCAACATCTAGAAAGTTAAGTCAGTTGCCAAGTTTCTTCAGTTGCCAAGATAAAATCCTTCCGATGCTGTTCATTAAATGGTTAGAAGTATTCAAACCACTAGCTTTTGAACATCTAGGAATGAAGTTTAATGGAGATCTCGCTTACTCTTTAAGGAGAAGAAGAAGAAGATTTTTATTCATTAAAAAATGTTATATAGCAACATAATATATAGGAGGTCCCAAAGATCTAGGCTTCAAGGGGACCTGCTGTACTAATTAGAAAAAGAAAACATCAATTAATAGCAACTTGTTATCAGGAAAGAATAAGTTTGGAAGAAGCAATAACACTTGACAGCAAATGAACTAAAACGTGGTTAGAAATGCATTGAATTACATGTGAGTATTTGAACAAACAAGACAACCAGGATAATACAAATAAAAATGAAGCAAACAAGTCCAAATACTAACATGTAATAACGTAGAAAAATAGTAGAACTCATAAATGGAGTACTAATTACAATGAAAAATCTCAAATGCTAATTAATAATAAAACAAAACGATAAAGTGATGTGTTACAAAACGGCCAAATTGCGAAAACTTCAAACACGAGAAAATGAGTGAACTGTGTTATGATATAACAATCAACAAACATCACTGAGAGCAAGATAGAAGCGATAGAACAACATAAATTACAGGAGATTATTTATAAGTAAAGTAAGTACGAAAATAATTGCTTTTTCGTACTGCCTATTCTACAAAAAAGCTTAACGTCACGTGCAAGACTGTTCCAGAAAGACATTCTTGTGAACCCAGAGGGGAATCTACCACAATTAGTTCTCATTTTTGGTAATAAACAGTTATTATTTGGTGCAAGACGAGCTTTATTTTGATTAGTGAGTTGACCTTTGTTAAAAACTATTGAGATAATGTTTGAGTGAAGGGAATTGCAAGTAAGGATTACCATGCTAAAATTAAAAAGTTTGTGAATGCTTAGAATTCAATGATCTTGTAAAAGAGCAGATGCACTGCATCGTGGTGACTGAAAGGTATTAATGCGGATGGCCTGGTTTTGAAGACATTGTAAAAGAGCTAGATGATTGCTGTATGTGTTACCCCAGGAAGCGATGCAGTATGTGAAGTGACTGAATGAAGGCATAACACAGAGAAAGCAATGTATTTAGATTGAAGTATGGACGCGCTTTGATCAGCATCCTGATGCCATAGGCAGCTTTTTGCTTGAGGTGTGAGACATGGAAATGTACATTAAGTTTGAGTCAATGATCACTCCCAAAAAATCGCCGCCATATCGACAAAATGAATGATGTTATAGGAGCTTGCTCGGAGATGATCGGGTAACCCGCGAATCAGGTATAAGTTGTCGACGTTGGTACAGCGACTGAGTGCCACGTACACGAGTTTCTGCTGGTGCGTCTTGCTGTACTCGTATACTACTGAAGAGTACGTTCCCCCTTGAGAATTGTGTACTGTTATGGCACTGGCTCGCACGAGAGGGAACTGGTTGCGTCTGCAGGAAACGCCCGTCTTGCGGTCGAGAGTGAGCGTGACCGTGCGAGGTTCGATTGGTATCCAGGACGGTTCTACATCGTAGCCTTTTCGCACGGCCTCGCTCACAGCATGACGAAAGCGGAGGCGAGTGAGTTTTCCGGCAGTGGGCACATCGAAGTGCCATAGTCGTTTCGGGAAAGCTTCTTCACGCACCTCCACTCCTCGTTTGCACAACGTGAGAGTCCCCACCGCCCCGTTGACAAGCCCGTCGACGCCACGTGCACGTCGATCGGCACGTTAACCACCTGCCCCTTTGTGCCGTACTGGGCGCTTCCGTGAGTCAAACGCCTGACGCTCATAAATGACAGACGTGGAGCTTATCAGGCGCTCTTCAACGGGGTTGAGAGCAGGCAGGTGAGGGAGCTTGGGAGGATATCGGTACCCGTGCGTAACACTCATCGTAGGAACTTTTCCCGCCACCAGAGTGTTTTTACACGCGGAGCAAACTCTTTACTCACTGTAGTCTGGTGGTGACTCACTGTAGCGTCATCGTCATCATCATGACGTATAGTGGGTACTTTGCATGTCACCGGAGAAGTGTACCCGCCGCCGCCGCCGGACAAGGCGCGAGCATAAAAAGCTTGCCGAGCAAGCTCCTAAAAGCGACAATGATTGGATGTCTTGATGGGGTAATTATTGGCTGTTATAGAGGGAAATTCAACGATATTTTTTTTAGTGGGGTGAAATAGCATATAAGCTGTTTTACCGGGGTTAGTTTCCAATGAAATGTCACGACACCAGCGTATTGAATTTTCGAGATCAAGAATAAGCTTAGAATAAGACTATTAATCAAGGTACAAGCAGTTAGAATCGTAGTGTCGTCCGCATATAGGTAAGGCAGACAGTGCGATAGGTGGGATGTAAGAGTATTAATGTAAATAGTGAAGAGTAATGGGCCTAGTATTGATCGCTGAGGAACTCCTCCATCAATTGGTTTGAAGGTAGAAAGATGATTAGAAATATTAACAGCCTCTTCTCTGTTAAGTAACTGCGAATGAAAGACAACACAGGTCCTGCTACAGCGACCGCATTTAATTTAGTAACTCAAGTATTAGGAAGAACGGAGTAAAACGCTTTTGTGAGGTCTATAGATACTGCTCCAGCATAGTTACCTGCGTGAATGTAGTGCTGAATGTTATCAGTGAATGAAAGAACGGTAAGATTTGTAGAGTAGCCTGCACGAAAGCCAAACTGCGTTGCACAAAGAATTGAATTTTGTTAAGTACTTTGTTGATCATTTTTCAAAACACTTGTCTATAACTTTGCTGAAGACGGACAGTATTGCAATAGGGTCGTCCTCGCACTCTTCAGCAATGATGGCGATGAATTGCAAAGAAATGATTGAATACCTAAACCGAAAGAGTGTTAAAGCAGGACTAACATATGTATGGAAATGGCAAATATATTGTTACGAATTATAAGTGTTTTCTTGTTACAGACGAATGCTTGTATAGATGAAGGACTGCCGAGACAGTGATTCAAATGTCAGAAGGGTTCGCAACAGTTCGGCGTCATCCTCTCGTATCTCCCCTTATTCGTGCCGTCACAATTTGCTTGAAAGTCTCCTTCAAGAAACAAGATTTTGTGATTCCCAAGCAGACCACGGACTCCTTATGACTACGTACATGAGGGGGGGGGGGATAGAAACGCGAACAGAGTGGTGTACTGTTTCCTTCCTGATTCGACTTTGGTGGCAATAAAACGGTGCTAGAGTGGTCCTTGGCTGTATCATTGACGAATCTACTGACTTATTGCTATCTAGGCTAGCACCACGTGAAAAGAAATACTAAACAGCAGATAATGTAGAAGCCGCACTATTCGCGTTTCTTTCTATCGCCCCTGCACATCCGTGTCTCTTGCTACTTGGGAAGTCTATTCGCGCAAAAGAAATTATCCAAAGTATAAGCACTGTTAAGAATGCCGAAGGGTTCGTCCTGCCTCCCCGCCGTACAGACGCCGTCGAAGAAGTTCATCTTCGCCGCCCAATTTCACGGGTCGAGAGCAGGGCCGCCAACACAAAGCCGACGGGAGCGAAGGGGGTTTCGCCCGCACCATTCCCACGGTAGCCTTCGTTGGATCGGCTCAGATCTTTCCTTCTTCCTATTCTAGCTCTCTTTCTTTCGAACTTTCTAGTCATCTTCAATAAACCAGTCTTGAAACTGTCACCCACGAGTCGAGTCGCTCCTTTTCAAGGCTCCTGCGCGGGCGGCCCAGCCGCCCTGCTATAGTTACCGCGCAGCGAAGAATTCGCTTTCCAATTAGAGTCAGCCGACGAAGATTAGAGCGCAAGTAATCATCTACAAGCACGGTATGCTGCGCGCACAGAAGAAGATTTCGAACTGATGGCCAACAAGATACCGGGCCGTCTAGAGGGCAAAGCGCACAGCCGTTGTATATCGAAGTGTGAACAAATATTGCACAGATATTTGCAGAAGAAGGAATAAGCTCTGCAAGAAGATGAGAACGGCGCAGAGCTCGACGGTACGCATAACAATGATACCTATAAAACTGAGGTATTGGAAGACAACCCAGTGTATCAAATATCAAAAACGAGCAGAAAAGTGGACCTGGCCAAGTCGCCTAAACAAAATGATAGGTAACCCATGTCAGCGACAAAACGCATGCCAAGAGATGGCAATAGTAGACGAGGACGGTAGAGGGTTTGCTGAGCCGAAAAAAAAATAATTAAAGGGTGCAGCACCGATTATCTAAGGATATTCTTTACGGGCCACCATCATAGCTGCCCAGTACTCTCCTAACACATTATGACAGCCCTTCGGCACTCAACTTGCGTCCTTCGGAGTAATCCTCTTATAAGAAATTTTACCTGGCCCTTCCATCCGGATGGTGAGGGAATGGTCCATCTTCCCCCCTGGGGCGGTCCTCAGTATGAGGCAACTTTTCCTTCCACCCGCGGCCACGTACGGTCAAACTGAAGGAACAGCCCAACGCCTGCAGCATGATGAACCGGAGTCAATAAATTCGTAAATATACAAAGCGGACAGTTTCCGCTCAAGAGCAATCAATCAAGCAATAAAATATTTACTGCGAATCACCCGGACACACACATTCTATATATATGAATGAATGAACGTGCAATGAACTAGTTGGTATAGTACCCATTCAAAAGGAAACGAAATTCCTTCACCAGTGAGTAGGCGTTTGCAAAATAGCGCGATCTATTTAACAGAATTGCCAAGGAGTGTCCGGAAATTCGGTAAATTCACGCCACGCTGATACTGCCTATAAGTGGAAACCGCCGACAAAGGAGCAGTAACCCGGTATTCGTCCGGCGTTGCCAAGAAGCTGCAAAAGTAGTGAAAAACATGCTTTGAAATTTTCGCTCAAATTCCAGCCTCGTTCTCTTTCTCAATTATTAAATCCAGTGGTTACCGCTCGCACACGTCCTGGCAGCAGACGGGCTTCAACTGAGCTTCGAGGGTGTGTTGTTGTTTGCAAGCCACATCCGCCATATATGCTTCAGGATACTGACGAATGTGACGTCTGCCTGATGCGATTCCTCAACGAATGACATTCCAAATCAAGTAGGTCGAGCTGGGCAACCTTCAGCACACAGTCAGCCTACAGCAGAGCTTATCTCAAGCAAGAACACCGCACCGACAGCATCGCGCGCCCTGACGAACAAGCCTTCTGTAACATAGACCATTGGCATAAGCGTGCGCGGGGTTCCCCTTCAGGGGGGGGCGAAGGTTCGTCGCAGTGCCCCCCTCCCTATTATGTCAATGTATGGGACTCACCTTGCGCTCCCAATATCGCCCCCACCTACGTATTATGTCAATGTATGTGGCTGGCTTTGCGCCCCCCCCCCTTCTCCTCCCCCCCCCCCGTGCGCACGTCTATCACCACTGGTTCGAAAGCATCGCGCGCTCCAATAAGCAAGTTGTATTCTACACAGCAGTCTACCGCCGCCTGTGGTCGTTACGTCATTTTCGCTGTCTCAACCACGGCACGGGCTCCGGAACAGGGTCACAATCAGGGGAGGAAAGCATTGACTATGACAACGCCAGCAGGATGAGACGACATTCTCTAATGGCTCAGTGAACTATTTAAGCACCAGGAAGGTTATAGAGTCAGAAGCGAGCGAACTTGAGGTTGCAAGTATATGTTCATATTAAAAAGAATAGCTGCGAGAAACAACAAGGAACACGAGAAAGAGTAAACAGGACTTTCTCGTCCGTGTTTGGTCTTTCTAGTCCTTGTTGTTTCGTGTTGTTGTTTTTTTTTTTCACTCTGAGGTTATAGGATAAAGAACTCGGTGTGAAATAGCACATTTCGGTGCTTAGAATGTATGCATGTCACAGCATCTAGTGCTCCCAGAGGTTTGCAACTAAGGTGGCGGCCGGCCCCATCGGAGATGTAAAAAAAAAAAAGACTGGTTAGAGTGGAATAATTGAAGTAATACTTTCTTGTAAGGACATGACAAAAGCTTTGGTCTGTACAATGAATCAAAACGAACGAGATCTGATGAATATTAAAAACATAGTGATTAAATAACCAAAAAAGAATGCACTAGCACTAGGGGCACCTTCGTATAACAGGCAGCCATATTAAATCTTTTGGCACGATTTTGCTTATTGCAGTTCATTGCCCGCCTACTGGAGTGATAAGGAACGGTGCCAAGTTTTATTGAAAAATATTAAGTTAAGAAAATATTAAGTTAAGTTAAGGAACATAGTGGACCAAGAAACACAAAGTCCACTATGTTCCTTGCAAGAGTAATGTTGTCTATCGGGTTCCAATTTTTTGTGGTAAAATATATATAGGCCAGACTGGAAGGTGTATAAATGATAGGCTTAGAGAGCATAATAATAATGTTAGAAGTGGACGTGACGGATGGCTTGCGATACATTGCAAGACATGTGGTTGTGAACCTGTTCTCAGCGCATGTACAGTTGTCGCTTCTGTGAATGATAAGTTGACAAGAGAAATCATCGAAGCCGAAAACATTGTTAGATTAGGACCCGAATGCGTCAGCACACCATCTGTTAATTTATCGAGTAAAGAGCTCGCTTTTCTAAGAAATTGACTGTTGTACACGCCTGGTGGCGTCTGAGTGGTGCATAAAAACTGTGTGCTCAGGAAATAAACTTTTGTTGGTAGTTTGCGCTCAGTGTGTCGTCGTCTCTTCTTGTAGTCCTTGTCTTGTTTGCGCAATTCAACACTTCGGACCTGAAACTGGCTCAATGTAGCCACACCTGGCAACGCTCCTTCGCATTTCGCATTGTATGACGTCTGGTCATTTTTTTTCTTTTTCTTTTTTTTTACAGTTCTACCATGCTATATTACATCTGCTGGAAACGAAGAGAGTAGAGTGGGTCAGGGAACGAACGGGGGTTAAAGATATCATAGTTTAAATCAAGAAGAAGAAATCGAAATGGGCCGGGCACGTAGCGCGTAAGCAAGATAACCGGTGGTCACTGAGGGTGACTGACAGGATTCCAAGACAACCGCGTGAAGGGGAGACAGAAAATTAGGTTGGCAGATGATAGCTTGCAGATATAACGTGGCAGCAGAAAACACAGGGTGGGGTTGATTCGCAGAACATGGGAGAGGCATTTGCCCTGCAGTGGGCGTAGTCATGATGCTGCTACTGCTGCTGCTGCTGCTGCTGCTGCTGCTGATGATGATGATGATTAAATCTGTTAACGTGATTCGGCTAACGTTAACGTTATTCCAATCACATTGCGCACTACACTATTCGGGTAATGTTACCGTTATCCGTAGGTAGTAGGTTCACTGCCTGCCAGCAACAAGCTGTCTTTTTTGTGCACTTTAATTTATTTACATTTATATCCCAACTACCTCAATAAAGTTCAAGACTATCACAATTGCCTCTACGATTTCCTTCGGTTCTTTGTCTCTTGGTTTAATTAGGTGGTACCTAATTTGCTTGCTCATTAGTACGCAGCAAGAGACGATTCGTCTCAAAGAGCAATTGCAGAAATGTTCAAAAAGACAGATCGATACTTCACACACCTGCTCCTTGGAGTGTCCGCCTCGTTTCACACAGCCGGCAGAAAAGATTCCAGGAAACTGCAGCAAATAAAATAATCATACGCTTAGTGTTGCTGCAACTATGCCGCATCCCCTCAGCATGTTTTCACTCGATACGTCTAGTAGAGCAGTTATATACCCAAAGGAAATAGTGGGTAAGATACGTCAATGCTGTTACTATCGGGGCATCTAGCAAAGGCAACGTCCGGCTTGGTGGCACAAAGAGAGCACTTAGTGCAATCAAGCATCGCATCCAGAGACCGTATTTACTGGAATATAGGTTGATCTTTTTTTTTAGATATGTCACTCATAATGAGACGTCCACTTATGTTTGACGAAACAAAAAAAACAACAACAAGAAACTCGATATATATATTCGTGAACAAATCTCGCAAATGTATAGAGATAAGGTAGTTGTAATGTCGTGCAACAGCTACACTGGTACATTATATATGTACAGTAGCATTAAACTGACACACAGAAAACAATAGCTTTAAGAAACCTAATAAAAACGTTTGGAGATGACCGTGAATGCTGTCGATGAGAGTTTCCACTCAGCCGAGGTGCTGCACACTCCGATATCTTTTGTAAACAGATAAAACTTTGGATATGATAACAGTGTCATCCACAGAACCATGATCACAGTATGTGACTGCGTGCTCACCGGCACTTGGAGGTGTAAAAGAATACACATACACACCACACTTGCCCGATGACTCACACACACAAGAAACAAAAAGACAACGCAATGAGATCGCGGAGAACATGGGAGCGCTTCCTTTGAGGATGAGTCTATGTCAGCGCGATAGCATTGGACAAAGACGCGAATGTCAAATGCTTGAATTTGGTAAACTGTGTGAAATACGTCACGGGTGCCATCTTAGAGCAGAATATATATGTGTCAACGCTGATACAGAGTATTAATGCGGGCTTGTTGGTGCACACTGAAGAGCCGAAAAGGAGCGCTAAGACGGGACATACGAAGAAGCGACGAGACCAGGAGCTCACTAACAGCAGTGAGCTTTATTGTGTGGCGCATTCTGGCAAAGCGAGAACATCAAGCCCTTAATTTTCTATGAATTCAAGTAGCGCTGTCACCGCTAAATGCATAATAATATTTTCACATGCATGCTCGATCAATACGAAAATGTGCTATACTCACCCGAATGAGCAGCCAGCGGCCGTATCTGAACCAGCTGAGGAGGAGAAAAACAAGGGCCAATAGAGCGAGACCCACAGCCTGGACGACGCCTGGCACACAAAAGTACGTCTGAAGTTGCACCTGCATTGCCACATTGATACCTGTAGAGGGCTGCAACCAACTTCAATAAGCCCGAACACATTGAGGCAGCGTTCCCGAAGCAGTATGGGTAATAGCTTACTTTCTGGCTTGGGTTATAGCTTAGTATGGTTGATAGTAGAATTGCGCTCCTTATATACACGGCTATGACAGGAGGCCCCCCAAACGGGCATAACTATATCATGACAGATGTCAGATGTATAAGATGCGTAACTAGAGGTAAAGATAGAGGCATTCGCGTGATGTGATTGTGGCATGTCAGTGTGACACGACTTCTGCAGAAGTGGTACTCAGCGAAAACGAAGTAACGTTTAGCAAAGCTTGAATTTGGGCTTCAATTTAGGCAACTTAGTTGGTACGGCGTTGTAACGTAGCTGCGCTGAGCGAAATCTACAAACAAATGACGGAACAAGAGGACAAGAGGCACCAACCGTCCTGTCCTCTTGTTCCGTCATTTGTTTGTGCATTTCGCTCAGCGCAACTACGTTACAAAAACGAGGACTAAGCACTACAACCAAATAGCATTGCAAACGTAGACGCGGGTACCAAAAGAAGGAATCAGAAAATAATAACAGCGGTGAAGATGTACGACGACACATAAAGAACAAATAGAATGCGTGAAGAAACGCTAAAATAAACAGGTGTTGAGTAACAATAAACAGCGGTCAAAATGTGCAGTGAAGATGAACAACAAGATGCGCAAAAAGGGCTAACTTGTGTATACTAACAGTAAACAACAATAAAACAAGGAGCGAAAGCGGTAACTGCAGTGAAAAATGCGTACAACAAGGGATATGGGCCATATCGGCTAATGAAAGCAGGTGCAAACAACAACTAAAAAAGTAAAAGTGTATTGAGCAGCAGACATGCCATAATCACTGAAATGAAGCACTGCACTTGTTAAAGCGACATCGAAAGGCTTATCCGTCACGTTGGCAAGAATGTCAGCTTACCTGCGCATTCGTTAATACCAGAGGATACTGCCTTAAATTTGTAGATGAGAAATGACTAGCGCCCCTCTTTCATGAGGAGATTTAATACCAGATTCTAATATCGTAGTCGCTAGTTTATCAAGTGAATGTCCTGGTACTCTGACGTGTTTAGATCGGGGAAGGTTGCGAAGAGTGGTAACGAGGGTTGCCACTGACTTTAGAGTCAATGTCGCCAAACTACAAGCAAAAAGTCGCCAGAAGTCACGAGCTTTTTTTTTTAAATCTCACCAAAAAAGTCGGTATTCAAGATATGCGCGGCGTGCCTAGCAATAAAAATTGCCAGTCATGTAGAGCCCCGTTGAATATAGTACAATCTATAAACCTTAAATAATATTGACATTTTGAATGTGAGTCTCATCACCTGTTTCACCATGGGAGTAGTTGGTGCGCCTGATTCTCCATCTAGCCGTGAGATGGGCTTGGTGGCGCAAAGGTTACCACCCGTTATGAATGGAACGGTCATGGTATCCTTCTATCGCAGTCCGCTCATTTTAAAGGTTCAAGTGTGGTAAACCTTGAGTGCAAATCACGAAAGCATTGTTTCTAGACAGCTTTACGTGCCCATATATGAAATAAAGCACAGGACCGGGTTGATTGGCGAAACATGGGAGAGGCCTTTGCCGTGCAGTGGGCGTAGACAGGATGATGATGATGATGATGATATGAAATAAAATGTTTATTGAAGATAACACGACATATTGTAAAGAAACTAATCATTATTGATTCTTTTAAGTTTTGAGTATGAAAAAAAAATTACACCATCTCCCGCTACAGAGAACCATGTGTCGATGCGAAGCAGCAGGCGCTAACGCTCACACTGGCGGCGGCGCTCATCGCAGCGTTGCGCAGGCGAGAAACCTGGGGAGGCGCATAGCACGCAGTGATGGACCGGTGTTTCCTACTGGAACATGCCAATCGCTGCTAATGGGCAATGAAACACAGAAGACTCCGACTGGACACAGAGACCCGCAGTCCGCTTTTAGTTAACGCGCACGCTGCGAATTTTTATTGTTCAACAACGCACAGGAGAAATCTCCCACCGGCACTACATTGCAGGTCAAGATCCAGTGCCATATATACGGGGTGGCCAGTGAACGGTTGTGCAGCGCGAGCAGTCAGTTTTTTTCAACCAAGAAACTCGCTAGCAGACGCTGCCTGCGTCGGCGTCGCGAGGCGAGAGAGGGGGGAGCGTAGGAGAGGAGAGAGAGGGGGGATGCGCATGCGCAGTGGGGGGTGTGGACGCCCGGGAAGGGATGCCTAGTGGAGAGAAGGGGGGGGAGCGTAGGAGGTCAGCGAGGGAGGGAACGCGCATGCGCAGTGAGGGTGTGGTCGCCGCGGGGAGGGATGCCTAGAGGAGAGATAGGGGGAAAGGAGGTTTTTTATTTTTATTTTTTTTTGGAAGGGTTTGCACATGCGCAGTAAGGGTGGTCACGGCACACACCACCACCACCACCGGATTGAACTTCGCCTTAAGCTGCTTCGCATCTAATAATATGATATAGGGCACCACTGTCCATTTCTTATAGTCACTTATATGTACTATACACGCGTCACTCTGATGGGTCTGAGGCATAAAGTAGAGGAACAGGGAGACAATGTAAAGTCTTACATACCAATCTCTTTTTTATTGCACACGCTCACCAAGAACAGTGCAAAATACCTGAATAAACATTTTTATGGCACACACACGACATATACGCCTCTCGGCCATAAATATGCCTTGGTACGTGACCCCGACGCGCTTCCCGGGTTTCACAGAAGGGACACAATTGCTAATGCTGGAGGCCCCAGAATAATTCGCCTTCATTAAGCGAAGAAATTCCCCCGGAACTACGTCGTTTGTCGACGTCTTTTACTGAAGACGAAGGCCAAATTCAAATTTTAAAATGGACTGCAAGTGTCCAGCTTCATCTAACTGCGAAGCTCCATTAGTCAAGGTCACATCAAAAAAGATTCTCTCTGCTGCGGCATTTTTAGATTGGTAGTGTCAGAATCCTTATAGGTCCAGTGGTGAGCGCTGAGAAAGGGCATACACCAGCAGCGTCTCTGAATGCTTGTGCCCCATACCGAAAGCTTGTGGAGGAATTTGTTTCATTCGTAGCGAATACAGAGCGAAGCAATCGCTACAAGACAGGAACGGGTTACGCAGCCTTCCTGCAGATAAATTATACTTTATTGCAGTGCAATCATATGTCTAATAATCCAGCAACTTAATGACAAAACAACGGAAATAACTTCTTCAAAAGTACGGCGCAGCCCGCAACACACTTTCTGTGCGGACTAGGTCATGCTACATATTCGCCTCAGTGCAGTTTCTGAAGGCTGTCCAGAGGAGGTATGGTCAGAACACGTGGCCTACCGGTCGTCTAGCCACTTCAGAAGCATAGGCGTGTGCAGGGTTCCCCTTCAGGAGGGGGGCGCTGCCAGGAATCATGTATGAGGCTGATTTTGCGCGCCCCCCTCTCCCCGACTCGCAGCGCCCCAGCCTTATTAGATGCGAAGCAGCTCTTTGACTCATGCGTGTAACGCCGTACGTTACGTGCGTCCGTACGAATGCGCCGCAACGCGTTCCCCTCGCCGTAGGTGTTGAGCGTTGCCAAGTAGGTCACGCCACAGCTGCGCGTTGACGTCACGCTCCCCTCGCAGGTGCGCGCTGACGTCACTCTCTCCCTCACCCGCAGCATGCTCGCGGCAGCGCCCGCAGCTGCCGGCTGCTTCGCCCGCTCGCAACACCTCTGACCCGCCTCCCGTCTCTTTGCGTTTCAAACAAACGTTTACTCGAGTAAACGTTACACCGGAGTTTCGCTTCAAACCGTTCTTCCAGCACCCGCGTCGACGCCCGTTTCAACCGGGTCAACGCCGTGCGCACCGCTGCTGCTTCGCATCCCATCAGGGTTCCCTTCCCGGAGATAGTCCAAGTTTTAAAGACGATAGTCTTTCCTGGGATACTTAAACGGAGAAATTTTGGTCTGTCTGTGCGTTTCTCTGTTTGTCGGCACGTCACACGATTCAAGCACCCGACCAAAGTTTAACCACTTTCTCAGCGCCCAGCCATCTTGCACAAGTATTTTTGTTCATACTTGTGAATATTGTCGATCAAAAAGCAAATGTTACGCATGTCTGAGGAGTAACGTCAATACATAAGTAGTCTCTGGTATGTTTCTTTATAAGAAAATGCATAGATACGTAATAATGAAGACCCCAGCGTTTCTTAGGCTGCGCTCAAAAAGCGACGCTATGCCCGAAAAAGCCCTCGGCCGACGATATGTTGCTGCTGGGTTCTGCACAAGGTGATGTTTCTCGACCGCACTGCCAGATGGCGTCCATGTCTCACGCAGCGCCTCGGCGCCTCCTCTATTTTATCAAGGCCAGCCAGATGCGGCCGATTCAACATAGAGAAAGCGCTGTCTGAGGCAAGGCAAAACAGTGTAGTACGGCCGGCAGAAGACTATCGTCTTTCGACGACATTTGCAGCGAAGCACGCAGATACGCGGCCAATTTTTTTATTTCAATACATGGGGCTGACTTTGCGCCCCCCCCCCCCCCCTGTTAGATGACTAGGGGGAGGGCACCCCCCCTGCCACTCCCGCGCGCACGCCTCTGTTCAGAAGCGAAACTTAAGAGAAGCTTAAAGCACCTAAAAAAGTTAGTCTAACACCGCCGCATTGCGGCAAGCGAAGCAGCCCGCTGACTTACATTTTGCTGGGATATTTCTCGGGGACGCACCAGTACCTCCTGGACCTAGATTAACTAAGGAGATACACACGAAAAACAGGAAAGACGTGCCGAATGGCGCGTAATATTCGCCTTCTAAGGGTCGGTTTAAAACCAAGAAAAATAAAAAGAATTCTGGCGCTCATTCGTTACGAAGACACTGCGCATAGAATACATAGCTGAGTCGACACCGAAGCCGAAAATCGCCAGAAATTCGCCATGTCGCCATTCGTAATTGTAGGTCGCCATGGACATCTCAAATTCGCCAATATGGCGAAAAGTAGCCACCAGTGGCAACCCTGGTGGTAACGTCCGCCTTCGGGTTATTAAATCGTAATTCAAATAGTGTTTCAGTCTGAGCTATAAATTGAAATTTACAAGTTGAGCATTCAAGCAGATAGATGCCGTTTCTAGCGTCGCAGTGAAAGTTTCCTTTAATTCTCATTGTAAAATTTCACGCTGCGCACTAAACGGATGCTGTGGTTGTCATGTGGATGCACACTATGCAACGTGGTTTACGGCAAGGAGGGCAGCCAGAATGAATGGAAGGGGTTGTTGTTTTGGATGACGTCCGCATGTCACGCAAGTTTCTTGACCGGTGGTATGCTACGCGTGGTGCTTCATGAAAGATGTTCTATCAGACGATCACTCTGCATGATGATTTTGCGATGCTTCTCTAAGATTTTGTTGACGTTTGTTGTCGATGCAGAATGAGTTAAAACCAGCTTAGTACATGGGTGTCGTGCAGCACGTTTCTTCGAGTTGAAAAGCGCGTGTCGGTCTCTTTTAATTGCACGTCTAATAGCTCTGTCAAATATTTCAGGCGTGTACTTCTCACCAGCAACTGCATCCGGTATCTTCCCGCAGTTATCGCAGAAGTCGGTATCTGAGGAGCACAACCTTTTAAATCTAAGTGCTTGACTGTATGAGATGCTTGTTTTGTTTTGTTTGATGTGGCTGCTTTCAAAATGCAGATCGCGGTGCTCTTCGGTCGGTTTTCTGTAAATCTTTGTGGTTAGTTTGTTTTCAGACAAGCACACCGTGACGTCGAGAAAGTTTATGGTGGAATGTGAGTAGGCTGGCGAGAAGGAAATTGATGGATGAACGTCACTAAAGTCAGCAATGAAGGAAAGAAGTTGAAATTGATGGGTTCGTCTTTGTTGTTAGCCACAATATTAATGAGAACTAACAGACAAGATTCAAAGGAAAGTATCGGGGGGTGTTATTGTAAGATAAAAGTGAAGAATGAAAAGTAGACGAAAAGATAACTGGGCTTGGCAGCACCGTTCGGAGCACCATGATAAACTACGTGCTCTTCGTTCTACAGGTATTCCTCAGACTTCATGGAACTGAAGGCGCTTCCCTGCTGGATTGCTGTGGTCATTTCTCCACAGCGCCGACGACATCGATTATGCTACAACACACGCAAGTTGGGACGACGCTGCTATCGCTATCAGCATGGCATAACAAACCCTATCATGGTGAGACGATTCCCACGTCACGTCCGGAGGATCCCTTTGCTGCACCAGCCACACCTGGCATGTCAGCGGGACAGCATGAAAGGCCGAACATGACCCGCGCGCGCTTCACTGGGCTTGGCAGCACCGTTCGGAGCACTATGATAAACTGCGTGCTCTTCGTTCTAGAGGTTGGTGATAAATGGTCCTTTGTTAAATGTACTAAAACTAGTCATATAGGTCTAGTTGTGCTGCCAAGCCCATAGTACATCTTGTTTTGCTACCTAGAGTGTGTTGGCGTGATATTTTTGTTATTGCAACTGAGTGGTGACGTTGAAGAAAACCCAGGTCCTGACAAAATAGATCAAATATTAAAGGCCGTCACTGAACTTTTAAAAACATCGCATTCAGCTCCTGAAGCAGGTCTTAAAGATGTTCAGCTATGGCTATCTCAGATCCAATGTACGCTTACGTCATTAAAGCAATGTCAGGAGAAGGTCGAAAAATGTGAAGCTACTGTATCGGCCATGCGCAGGGAGTTTACTGAAATGCACAACAAAATTGAAGACCTTGAAAACAGAAGCCGCCGAAACAATATAGTTATCTACGATCTTAAAGAAACAGAACAAAAACCGGAAGCGGTAGAACAACTTGTGACGCGAGGAATATTTTTTGAAATGTTGGGCGTCGAAGTGAAATCTGTTGAGCGTGTGCACAGACTCGGCTTTAGGAAGCCTAACCGCGACCGATCGGTAATATTGCGCTGCTATGACTTCACAGAAAAAAATGTTGGTATTGCGAAACTGTTATAAACTAAACAATACAGCCATATCCATATCTCAAGATTACTCAAAGTCTGTTTGTGAAACTCGGAGGAAGCTGTGGCAGGCGTCTGCGACGAATCGCAGTAATGGAGCTAAGGTGACACTAGTTTACGACAAGCTTAAACTCAACGGAGAATACTTTACATGGAATGAGACAGAAAATGATATGGTAGCTGTGAAAAGTGCTCGCGCCTATGGTCGCGAGAAGGCAAGCACTTCTCAAACGTGACAGCAAACAAAAGAGCCGCTTACGCTGCTCTGTTTTAATGCAAGAAGTATTGTAAATAAAATACAGCAATTTGAAGAATTGTTGCTTTTTTGTACCGACCTGAAGTAGTGGTCATTACAGAAACATGGCTAAACTCCGATATT
>JALIZH010028814.1:0-22961 GCA_030522465.1 Rhipicephalus appendiculatus | reverse complement strand
GATCTCTGTTGGCCTAACTCATCCGATATTACAGTTTTCTCACAACAGCCTGCCGTCCTTCTCTTTTTCTTTTCTTTTTTCGTGCAACCTGTTTATAGGGGAGTTATCAGTTACAACAATGGAATTTTCGTGGCACTTGAGTGTTATAAGATTAGGTTTCGACTGTAATTGTTCACTGCGTCTTACCAAACGTTTATTATGCTCACGTTCCACATTTTATTCTTCTACTAGGTGAGTACATGCCATCATATGCATGCCATTCACAGGTTAAGTGTGGCGCACTTGTGTTGGTGTTTATTTTGCCCAGTTTTTGATTGCGCTTAGAACTGTGTTAACCTTCTCACAGGCCTCGTTGCAATAAACGAAAGAATTAAGTTTATGTGTACCATTGTAATCTGTTTTGCACAGAAGCCGCAGATGAAGTGCAAATTCATTCTGCTTTGTTCCCTGCTAGTATGATGGTCACAGTTCCACTTACGATGAAGGCGTCTTGGTGTGTCGGAAAGCTAGAGCAATACCCAAGATGGGACACAGCGAATGACACCTTAATAAACACACATACAATGTAATTCGCTTTGTCCAGTCTTGGATGCGCTGTACCTTTGGATGCTATGAACCACCAACAAGCCCACCGTGAGACTTTATTTATCTCGTTGTTTTGTTTCATAGAACTGAAGGTTTCATGCATGTAGATGAGTTGGAACAACCTTCGTAAGTCGAACTTAATTTCTAGCGCGTTTGCCTGATCAGTTCAACTCTACTGTTGCGGTACACGTAAAGAATGTTTTCTTCGTAGAACAATGAAGATCGGTAGGGCCTGTATTTTGAACCGACGCATTACGCTGGGTCGCGTTTGCAAGCACACCTTTGATTTGAACTTAATTCATCCCCCACACTGCATTTGTAGAATGACTGCGTGGTATTTACCTGCACATTATCACTCTTTCGATCTCCTTCTGCAGGGCTTAATTGGTGGTTGCTGATTTGTCAAAGCGTCGCGCTACTTGCCATCACGCTCTGCCTCCTTTGGAATTGGTAAGCACTATACAAAAACATCCTACGCCAGAGGCACTTTTTCAAGCACGAATATTGATTGCGTGGTTGTTCATTTGGTCCCTTTTTGAAACCGAATTGAGGAAAGTGTTGTCAGCTCTATGCCCTCTGGGTGTTGCCTTTTATCTATTCCACTACAGCAGTCTTGTTTTCTCCAAACTTGTTTTTTTTCTCTTTTTCTCGAGGGACTGTCACCCACATCTGTATTGACTGTGGATCAGATATCTTGCTTGCTTTTTTCTTCTCAGCCATTTTAGTGTGGCGCAAAGCGGCAAATGGAAGGATTTAGCGTTGCGTTCTGCACGTGTGTAATCTACGCAAGCTGTTGATGCGCTCTCGATTATCAGTGATGAAGGCCTAACGAGAGTCTGTCCGTGTTTGCAGTAGCCGTGTCAGCATGGCGCCACTGTATGTTGTCTGTTATTTTTTTTCCTCTCAAAGGTCATATGACCACGAGCCAGCCGAGATGGGGCACACCTTTTCATTTCTTCATTTATTCAAGAATACTGCCGATCCCATTCGAGATCACTGCAGGAGGAACACTATATTGAAGTGTTACACACGAAAAGTCATAAGCTAGAGAACAAGACAAAAACTGAATACACTGAAAATTGGTTAGTAGAAGACTACCTTGATACTGCTGCAATAACTATACAATGGCATCCGTAGAAAACCGCAGCAGCTTGAACAACAGCAAGAAACGAAAGTATTTCGCACGATAATGTGCATTTTCAAGTACATACACCGAAGTATGAAGGAATGTAAAAAAAAAAAAAGCTCATTCAGTCGCAGCCGATACAATTAAGTACAATAAAGTACAGTATTGCAATATAATGTCGCATTCACTTTAAAAAAAAAGGAAGGAAAAAATACGGCACAGAAAACTGCAATAGCTTGAACGACAGCAAAAGATGAGATCCTTTTTTTAAATCGTTCTAGACGTCGTTTACAGCTTTGCTGTCCAACCACCTTAACAGGGGTAGATTGGAGCCCAATCTGAAGAAAAAAATTGTGGCCGCACTGATTTGATGCGATGTATAGTTATGGCAATAAATGAGTTTGCGTTGGCGTTATCATTTCGCTCACTTCCGGTATACGGAAAGACTAGGTTGTTTCAGGCAGTGCACCATGAGCGTTTTATGTTGAAACACTCGTTTTACGCTATCTTGCCGGAACTCTGTCTTGGTACCTTAAAGGGGTACTGACACAAAATTTCGCGGCCGAGACAGCCTGCGGGTTCGATTCCTGTGAACATGTTTATATCATCTGCAAAATATGATCAGTGAATATAGCTTGGAAGGTATCTTTTAAATTAATTTTGAAGTTTGCGTGAGCGATCGACTCCCTCGCGCTAGTGACACTCGCAAAGGTCACCTAGGTGACCCCCCTACTTCCCTCACGTGACCACGCTTCAACGAGTTATGATGACGTCATAGCCGCTATTTTTCTTTTGCCGCGTTTGTTCCAGCAGTCCATACTTATCGGCGGCTGGTCGCGAGTCCGTGGCCGCGGAGCACGCGTTGAAAGTTTTGTGTTTGGCGACACTGCTGCCCCGTTTCCTATTCGAAAGGACTTCTTAATGCGGACCATGCGGAAGTGAGTCACAGTTCTGTGTGCTGACGTGGTTGAGAGCTGCGCACGCTAGGTGGTGATAGTTGCACGCAGCGGCTTGTCGTTTTTCGACCTCTCTCAAACCGAAACTGAAACTGGTGGGTAATGAGGAGCCTGTAATTAATTATCTGTCGCGCGCTGCAGCAAACGAGGTGCCGTGTTATGACTAACAGGCCCCCAGCAACACATTGCAGCAGAAAAACGCGTGGCCAAAGTTTTTGTGTCAGTACCCCTTTAAAGGTATCTCGCCTGTGTCTCGGAGTTTTAAAAGACCTTTCCATGCTTAAGTACCTAATAAAAATTGACGAGATTTCAGTGGTCATAAGGATAAGGAGACTTACAAAGAGGGTTCAACTTAAACTGAGGACGACGCAGCGAGCGATGGAAAGGAAAATGATAGGTGTAACCTTAAGAGACAGGAAGAGAGCAGAGTGGGTCAGGGAACAAACGGGGGGTAAAGGATATCATATATAGTTGAAATCAAGAAGAAATGGATATGGGCCGGGCACGTAGCACGTCGGCAGGATAACCGCTGGTCATTAAGGGTAACTGACTGGATTCCAAGAGATGGCAAACGCGTGAGGGGGGAGACAGAAAATTAGGGGGGTAGATGAGATTAAGAAGTTTGCAGGTATAATGTGGCGGCAGAAAGCACAGGACCGGGTTGATTGGCGAAACATGGGAGAGGCCTTTGCCCTGCAGTGGGCGTAGACAGGCTGATGATGATGATGATGATGATGAAGGATTATGCCCATTTTGTTTGAAATGTTACAAAAATGAAATTTAATCTTACATCCGCCAATTTCTTTTACAAATGTTGCCGACAGATTGCATGTGATTGAATGAATGTGGTTCATAATTTGTTCACTAAATATAAGGTAACTATGGCTATAGCATGAATGTATGTATAAAAACAGCCGTCAGTGGCAGACAGAACTCCGGCAACTGCATCATTGCATGCTCGTTGTAATAACGCTATTGTTCTATGAAATGGCGTGGTCCGCTAGCCATTATGTACATCTTTGATCTTTTCTTTTCCGGCTGAAAACGAGAGATTTTTTTAGAGAGGTAATGCGCTACATGTAAGCGGCCTCGCATTGCATCGCCTGTGATGCCTTACCATCGCATTCTGTCTAGTGTAAGCGCGGCTAGTGTGAGAGGAGCGATGAGGTGAAGACTGCTTCCGTCTTAGGGGGCCGTGAGGGGGGCCTCCTCCTCTTAGAAACAACCTTGTGGTGAAGAGCAGCTGGCGTGATGGTGCTAGATATTGCCCCTTCGTTAGATGCAACTGTGTGTGTGGGGGGGGGGTGAGGGGAGGGGAGGGGGTCACTGCACATAGGGGCTCTAAATGCACTATATACGCTTCCCACCATGGAAGTTGTGATCGAGGTTGTTGTTCATGGCATGCTTTCAGGAAAGCCTAATTCCTTTTTGTTCTTTTCATTCGATTCAAGGCTTCGGGGGGACCCGCGGCCAAGCCCGTGTTGTAGTGGTACGGGGCACCAGGCGATTTGAAATCGTTGACAAGGCGACCCAAACAGGTAAGTCTAGAGACATCTTAACCTGCATATTGGACTCCTCTGTATGCAAGTGAGAACTGCTCCAATAGCCTGCTCCAAAATGATTTCAGCCAATCACGTCACTGACAATGCAATTAGCGAGTCATATCAAGTACACGATTGTCTTATCCTGGGAAGAATGCTGCGCAACGGTAATACGTTGCATGGCCGAGTGTTGTCATCCAGAGGCAACCTGCAAACAAAATGTGACAAAAATCGGAGAGAGAACAGCGAGTGACGCTCTGGAACCAGCTCACTCGAAGATTAGTGGACGTAAAAAGCACCCTCACGTACAGGTGCAATGCATAAGGGTATATGCTTGGTCATGTTGGTAATTCACGTGTCACTTATTAGCGCACAAATAGACGAGGACGACGCAAACCACAGCGTTGTGTCGCTTTTCGTCCTTGTCCATACGGGGGCTGAAAAGTAAAGCGTGAAAAGTAATGCAACGTGTTCAGTCATACAACAGGCTCTGGTGATAAGAACCGTAAATGCAGCTTGCGGATGACACAGGAGACTCCAACGTTTGCTGCTCTCGCTTAATTTTAAGAGCAGGTTGTGTACGGCCAACACCACAAGTCATAACTGGTTTTCTGAGCTGCAAGGAACACCGACACAAAAGACCCGAGATGATGTGCAGCGTGCGTACGTCCTCTCTGGTATTTTGTGTCTGTGGTTTCATTGCACAACCAATAGGCCCATATTCCCACTACACCAATTAAAACCGTAAATGCAGCTTGTCCGGGATACAGAGGGGCCGAATGTTTGTTGTTCTTTTGAATAACAGGTTGTGTTTTCCTGTCAGAAATCATCACTTCCATACCTTGTTTGTTTGTTTGTTTTTCTTGTCTTTTTTTTGAAGATCCTGCGGAGCCAGATGCAGCAGCGCCCGCCAGGCACCCTCGTTTGAGACGCTGGGGGTCGAGGATTGCAGGATGACTTCTCGCGTCTGCTTGTTGGGTCTGGTAGGTCACCACCTTCGAGAAAAAAATTTTACAATTTTAGCCGGAAAGCTATAATTGTGGTTTTGGCTTGTAGGGCTTAGGCAAATATACACTTTCAGATGATGAAAGAGCTAAAACTATAAAAAAAATTAAAATTTATAAATATCAAAATGTGCCTTAATATAAATGTTGCGCCAAGAGTAAAAAACTGTTGGTGCGACTAAAACGCAACTTGGCATTTACATAGTGAGGACAACACCCTGCGCATCTCACCTCCACAATCATCGTGTCTCTAAGCTTAGGTGCGTTAACGTAAAAAGACTGAAAAAGTTGCTATTTGGCAGGTTTGTGTTGCACACAGTCGGCCAAAATACAAAAAAGTTGTTGCTAATTTTCAATAATTCTGCTTGAATTGCACAATTCCACCTATAAAGAAACAGCACAATAATGTTATGTGAAAATATTCATTAGAACGAAAGCTATCATTGTTTGGTAACTGTGGGACGCAAAAAATCACTTTTTGGGGAAAATGGATTTCAAGATTTGAACCGAATGTTCATGAAACAAACATTCAATATGCCTGAAATTCACCAGGCTCATAGCTTGGGAGCTCTTTTGAAGCGGCACCATCTTCTTTTGAGCAAGATGAAGCTCATATTTTTTTCTCAGCTTGTTGTGTGTCTCCTGCTGACTCTCATCCCCGTGTTGCACAGTGGGTCCACGCTTGGTATGTTGATTCCTTAACTCGCGACGTGTTGACACTTCTCTTTCATCCTATACTTCGCCATGTTTCATGTAGTGCCATAACTTTCTCCTTGAGAGGCCAAAAGCTAAGTCAAAAAAGCTGGAAATGGCATACGAGTGAAAACATGCGCAGCTTAAACAATAGAATGACTTAGAATGAGAGAGTGCTGAGCTAGTTGGTGTGTATTCATTCTAAAAGAGGCAGGGAGTGCAAACACGGACACAAGGAGGAAGTCAAGACACCACAGACGCCTACTAAGAACTGAAGAAGCGCACAACGGTGGAAAAGAACGAACACACGAAAACTAATCGGCGCATGCCCATGCAATATGCGAGCCTATCAATCTGGCACGCGTGGTGGACTACGTGAAAGATAACTGTTAAGGAATTTGATTTCATCTTTATGCAAGTTAGTCAGTGGTTGGCTCACCCATGCGCTACCGCTATTATCGATATGCCGTGCCTCAATCATCAGACGCGTTTCTTCATTCCTATGCCGGTACATAACTGCGCATTCAAAGAATTTAGGCGTACACTTACACTCTCGACAATGTGAAGAAACATTAGGAGGTGGGCCTCCGGTTTGCGATCTCTTATGGTCCTGTAATCTCTGGTTAATGCAGCGACCCGTCTGTCCTACGTAGAAGCGACCACAGCTGAAAGGGACCTTATATACTACACTTATATACTACACTTTTTCCTGGAAGGGACCTTATATACTACACTTGTACGGCAATCAGTGAATTTGTCGGTGTGCTTTACGAAACAGACATCGTTCCGCTTGTTGTCTTTTACTCGCTCATTCTTTCTCTGCACAGCGGCACAAATCTTACCTAGCTTATTGGCAGCAGTAAAAACAACATTAACGCTGTATCTGCTTCCTACTTTCTTTAGCTTATGAGATACGCAATGAATGTACGGTATACCTACGACACGTTTCCTCTTATCGCTTTCTGCAACCATGCTCGGACTTAACATAATCGGACTTGTTTAAACGTTCAGGCGACAGTGGCCACTGCAACGACAGGATAACCTACATCGAAAAGACGTGTAACCTGTGCGCTAAAGCTATTACTTATTTTGCGCTCACACGACTTCGTGAGGGCCCACTTAAGGCAAGACATGGCTATACCGTGTTTTACAACTTTCGAGTGCTTCGAAGCGAAATTTAACAGTTGTTTTGAAGAGATTTGAGAATACTGCCAGCACACGTGGAGTAGTGAAATACAATTTCCAGACATTTCGTTATGTTTCAGAAGAGCCATGTGTGCTGGCTGTGTCCTGCAAGCTCTTCAAAACCGCCGTTTAAACTGGTGAACTTGGTAAATTTGGTCAGAATGTTCCAATTTCTCAATTTAATTTTATTGGCAATCCGGAGTCCATAATTTACGTCATGGTGTAATATTAAACCAAAAGAAGCAGAAGTTAAGGAAAAAGCAGTTTGCTAGCGTGCTGTCAACGAAAACTATGAGGAAATGGGGTTTTAGAAAATTCAAAATCTTGCATATTTCCCTTATCACAATGCCATTATACTTGGCGTCATTGTAAAGAGGACCAGATCGGAAGCTCAAGACAGCCGCAAAGCTGCATTTTTTCCAATGAAAGTTAGTACCAGCTCACTTCTTAGTAGTTGTGTTTTCTCAGCTTTGAGCTCCATTTTCTCAGCTTTCATTTTTTGAGCAGTTGCTGCCAGTCATACCTGTGTCATTTTGCAACAAATATATAACCATTCCATTTTCTGCACTTAGATTCTGAGACATTGGTGAGTGCTGTAAGGCTGGACATATTTGTCTGCAAGTCATACATGTTTTTATAATTGACTTTTTGTAAAAGTTGTTAGTAAGACAATGTGTACAGGACATTTAAAAAATTTTTGTTTGCTTATTTGAATTATATAAAATAAGCTAATAACATAATGGCACAGAACGGGCTTATGTGAATATTCCTTATGTGAAAATCTTGGCCAACTTATGTCTAACTCATTAATTAATTTTGGGATGACAATGAGAGTTTATGAAGTGGTTGTAACTTAAAACTACCACAAGAAGTTCAAAGCCGATTTCGGTTATGATAACGGCACAAAAAATATCTGCATGCAAAATTTCGTCACTTAATTTCTCCATAGTAACAAAAATAGTAGAGCTGTGCAAATAGCAAAATTTTCAGTGCGAAAAGAATTCTAATATGGATGTGAGTGCGAATTGAATATTTTTCGAATATTTCCACAATCTTTTCCGAATACTTCGAAGCGAAAGTGCAGGAAAAAAAGTTGGAGAGGATTCGTAAGCTTATTCTTATGAGATGGCAACATGAAAGTGTTTCATAGTTGTCTTAACCTGTTTGAAAAGGTTAATAAAGTATTATTACTATTATTGTTATTATTAATATCAAGAATGATGCAATGCAGAGGCCGCATTGTATTTATGTACATGATTTGGTGCAACCAAAGTGTTGCCGACAACACTTTACACGTGAAAGGCAAAGATGCTATTTCCTCAGCATCTCCTCCTCTTTCAACTTCTGTGGAAGCCCAACTGACGTGGCGGACAAACTGTCTCTCTTCGAGTGCGGAGTTCTAAATGGGCCTCGTAGAGGTCAATATTATGTACATTTGAAATTTCGCATGCTAAAAATCTTCGGCGTCCGATTTTTCGGACTTTCTCCAAATTTCATGTTCAAAACAGCATAGTTGAGCCCCCACCTATGTCCCATCTATTATCTGCATGTGTGAACCAGCGTTTTCTTGAAGCAATACATTAAAGACCGTAGCAGCGCCTGAAAGGCAGCTGTGCTGCAATACGAGTGTTATGGGGTGAAGCATAATAAAAATTTGAAGGGACCACTGGCAACCGGATGTTGACTGCATTTGTCTTCGGTAAGTTCGAATTGTTCGAATAGGAAAATTCCGGTGCGAATCGAATAGCAAATGGTATTCGAAAACTATTCGACATTTCGAAGATTCGTACACCTCTAAAAACAGTTTTCATTGACGCGCCCCTTAAAGGAACCAACAACCTGTTTTTCTCGACCCAGTTTCTTAGGGTGCGACCGAAAGCTCACCCTTCGTAATGTTTGTAGCTGGAGTAGTCAATCCCAAAAGCAAGTAGTTATTTTATAAGCAGCATGTTTCGATCTGAAAGACTCTGAACATGGACTTACCTTTCCTCAAGCAATGCTGAGAATTGATAGCGATGCCGCTAGCTCTTCTCGCGATTTGTGAAAGCTGTGATCATTCCGTTTTCGTAGGAGCTGCTGTAACTATGCCTAATCACCTCAATTTTGAACTTTTCAACTATTTTTGCACATAGCAAGCTGTTACAATGAGATGATGTGGCTTTATACACCTTCCCTGTATTTGTACCACTTTGCGCACGCCTGCGCCCGTGTCCTGGCGTCGTTACCTTGTAGGTACATGAGCCAAGCAAAGTCATCGAAAACTTCACTACGAATATGCACGGCCGCGCCGAAGTAGCAGCGCATGTCATTTTTTAGGTGCAGTGTTGGTAGCAAAACTATGCCACTCCAAAAATCTTAGCGACCTGGAAACTGCATGCATGGTTGCATGACCACGCTGAGGTTGCTCAAGACACAATGACGAGCATGGCATCATTACGTCACGCGAAGGCAGCGCCACTTTATTGCTTAGTACTAACGCAGGCCTATATGTATATTTTTTATGGAGTAATATCTTTAATGTAAAGGAACAAACAATATTTCACAACTAAGAAAAGATTAGTTGACCGCGTAAAGCAATCAACGGTCACGTGACCGGGTACATCAGACTGTTCATGTTCTTGCCGCCAGAGGCGCCAAAGGTCATTTTTTGGGACTTTCAGTAAAGAAGTCAAACTATAAATCCACCTCTCACGACAAAAAACAGTGTTGCTTTTAGTCAATGCGACGGACAATCTTTCCATCAGTGGAATCATGCCATTTCATGTTCTGGGCAGTTGTCGGCCCCTTTAAGATAAATCTGGAAAGTATCGCATCGGAAACAGTAATTGCGGTAGTACCTTGTATCTGTATCTCAAATACTTCTTGCCCGAGTATCTAGTGCCGTATTGCGATACAATGTCTAAGTATCTTTGTGCAGGAGAGCGTCAGTGGATGGGGAGATGGCCGCCGAATCCGATGGTGTCGCCGAATCCGATGGTGTCGCCGAATCCGACGGTGTCGCCGAATCCGACGGTGTCGCCGAATCCGATGGTGTCGCCGAATCCGATGGTGTCGCCGAACTCATGGAATAAGTCTCCGGTTCCGGCGAGCCGCCCCGAGCCACCGAGCTGACTGGCGGAGAAAAACGCGCGCGCCGCGGCAGTTCATTTTTTTCTTTTTCCATCTTTTTCCTTTGCCACCTTTTAAAACTTATTTTGAGGTTAACCTTCGCTTTGTCTTTTCTTGTCCTTCTGCCCGATCCGGCTTAGCCCGTTGATCAACCCCACCCCTTCCTCTTGGGAGTCTGCACTGCTCATTACGCCGGCAGGAACAGCAGCAGCTGGTCCAGCGGGCTCGCAGGGTCGCGCAAGGCAATGGAGCCCTGGACTGAGGGCCCCACCCAAGGAAGGCTCCGTGTGCATTTGTTAATAAAAGTGTATTCTCTCTCTCTCTCCCGCTTTAAAGGGAAGAGGCAACAGCCATCATCATCATCATCATCATCATGGACATCCTGGACAGGATGGTGTTTGAGAACCACACTAGACCACTGCACGTGCCGCGATTCTCGGCCCGAGCCCGGTACTCCTACAGGTCTACCCGCCCGAGCCCGGCCCGGAGACTCCAAAGCGAGACCCGGGCCCGGCCCGAACCCGACAGAAAATTTCCCCATCTCCCGCTAAAAGGAACCATGCGTGGATGCGAAGCAGCGGGGGGATGGCTGGCTTGAGCGGGAGAAACGTCGCCGCTCCCGTCCCGTCCCAAAACCATATGATATGATTATGAGGGACGCCGCAGTGGAGGGCTCCGGAAATTTTGACCATCTGGTGTTCTTTAACGTGCGCTGACATCGCACAATACACGGGCCTCTACCATTTCGCCTCCATCGAAAATGCGACCGCAGCGGCCGGGATGAAACCCGCGACCTTCGGGTCAGCAGCCGAGCCCCTTGATCCACCGGTTTGGAGAGTTGCTGGTGTGGTATTACGCCGTAGAAAAATACTTCGCCACGCTCGGCGTTTTCTACGTCAGGCCAAAGTTTTAACACATGACATTGTTTTTGTCCCCCCTGTGTGTTGAACCATGGTGGTCGATATCCTTACGTTACCTCCCGCTGTGAACGCAGACGAGTGGGTACTTATAGCTGTCTTGAAGAGGAGCAAATCGGCCCGGGATGGTTGCGAGGCTGTCATCTCTGGAGACGAATTTTTGGAGTAATTGCCTCACGAACGGGTGATGGTTCTTGAAATGTGATGCTGCAGTGAACTAGATGACCCGCCACGCCTTCCTGGGGAGGAATATGGTTGTTGCGGCTGTCGTGACAGGGAGATACTGTTTGGTGACGCAGATACTTAGTTTTGCCAACTGTTTTTTTTTTCGATATGGTTATTTCATCAGTGGCTTCTCGTCGGCAACGGTATTTTTACTGGTGACTAAGGGGGCGGCTCCATAAAGTTTTGTAATAGTACATCAGTAATCTGTGGTTATCAGTTATCATAAAACAGTTATCATAAAACTAAATCCCATTACCGTTTTAAGCAATTTCGCACAGAAGTCTTGCTAATAGATGGCTATTGAATGATTTGCTCACGTCTCATGGTGAGGTTCTTTTTACCTTTCATAGGGCAACAGCACGCCGCCTCGTAGATTCTGCTGGTACAGAAAAAAAGAAATTTAGGGAGTTTCTTCAGGCACTGTCGTAAAAAAATTTAGCAGTGGCTTAGCTCGGCTATGCCAGGATATACGTAGCGTGAGCTAGGCGGCGCCGCTCACTCAGGCGCTTGCTCGGGCGGCGCCGCTAAACTCGACGTTTCCCGTATTGCACTACTTACCGGCGTCAAATCTTTCGTGTGCCACAGTCTTTCACGCACGTCGCACTCATATCCAAACGGATTGTTTACGCAGTCCGTAGCGAAGGTCCGAGTCGCACTGGCGCTTTCGCTAAGCTTCACCATATAGTCAGTCAATCGGCGAGCCTTGACATCATCGACGGCGTCTTAGGGTTGCTGCTGCTGAGATGGTCGGGCACGTCGCTCCGCCTCCTGGCGATGCCGCTTTGCTAGACGTTCCTGCCTTTGCTCCAGTGTCTCCGCAGCACGTTCGGCCTTCTCTGTTCGTTCTTCCTACGCCCAGCTGCTAGTTGCCAGGCAACTACTTTGGGATCCGATGAGTTAAGCTTCTCCGCTCTTCTGCGCCGCTGAGCAGCTACTTCGCTCTCCTTCTCCATGGCTATACCACGCCGGCAAACGCCGCGTTATATGTATGTATCACCTCGGCACACGCGACCAAAGAAGCTTGTCTATGTTGCTTCCTTTTGTATGTCCCTGTGTGAATATTGCGCTGTTACTACTTCATAATGCAAAACCAACTAGCCCAAAGCTTCACTTTACTAAGAGGAGAGCAGCGTGGCTTAAGGTGCACGAGCCACGTGGTACGAACAGAATGCGTCTGCCGCGGCTATGACGTCACTTCTCTGGAATGCGCAGACCAGAGAGGCACACGCGGCGGCGGCTGCGGCGCGCCAGCTGTGCGCTGTGTGGCATCACTGCTCCTCGCGCATGCGCAGCACGGCCCTACAGGAGCCACGCAAGGCTGCTCAACATCGGCCAGTGTAGCTAACGCTACAAAAAAAAAAAAAAAAAAAAAAAAAAAAAAAAAACTCAGTCTCTTGTGCATTCACCTTAAGACGACCCGAAGGCGAAAGTAATCTTCTTTTTCTTCTCAGTAGATGCATATGGGAGCGTGGAACATGAGTTGTGGTTGCCAAGCGCCATCCTCATTTCTTTTGTTGAGGTCGCGCGCTCTCCGGTTTTATTCGCCTGCAACAACATTTTGTGGCGTCACGAACTTGTGTGATATATGACGTCACGAACTTGTGTGATATATGATGTCATGATGACGTTATACGGTGACGTCATCATGCGATGATTGTTTGCATAAATCATCTGCGACGCTGCGGGGTTGTCGCCGCCGATGGCCAAATTTAGCGTTTGATGAGGCACCGAATGCTTTCACCTTAAGGGGAGTTGCGATTCGGAAAAAAAGGTTGCGTTAATCTGTAGCCTAAGGCAGTGAAATGTTTGATGTGCATATAGGATTTTATGCTGATTTCAAATATGTAATTAGTTTGATAGTAAGTTGTACAGTTTTTGTTTTGTGCCACGACAATGTGTAATATATAGTTCTTTTTGTAGACACTTCTTTGCCAGGAAATATTTATCGTTCTGGGCCATTATTGGCTCATATTGCTCCACATTATCTGTAGAATGCAAATAACTATCAAGAAAGCGCGTATAAGACATTTTAATGGACAAGAAAAATTGTAATGTGAGAAGCCTTAGAATGCTCAGACCGATACTAATTGCTTATTTTAGGTTTGTACTAATTATATTAGGTGATATTAAGTTTTAAAGTAGATACTTGCACTCTGCACATGTTAAGAAATATGTGGGCAAAATTTCATCTCGATCTGGTTATCAGAAGTACAAAAAACATGATGTAAAAACTCATGAAGTTGCCCAGAATTGCATTTTGAGAAAAACGTATTTTAAAGGTGTAAGTGAAAGCTCGTCTATGCGGAAAAGATTTGTCAGTTAAGATGATTTATTCCATCATGAGAGCTTGACAATCATGGTTATTTTGAACATGTGACATTAGTGAACCCCTCATGCGAAATTCGATGGCAAGCAGCCAGGTGACAATTTCCAGGGGACTCTAGACAATCAGGACTTCTTAGATTTTTAGTAGCCACCTTGTGCCCTTTAAAAGCGATTTTGACCTATTTCGCGCTTAATTGCAATCTTCAGTTTTTTTTTTGTCGTGAAAGTAGAGAAACTAAACTTGTGAAAGCAAATAAAAACGAAAATATGTAATTTTTGAAAAAAAACTTGCGTTTTTCGACTCGCATCTCCCCTTAATATGATAAAGTCGATACAAAATTAAAAAACGTTGCGTGCTTTATGGCATCATGAAGGTTTTTTTGATTGGGATTGAAACAGTAATGGTAATCTAAGTAACCCAGAGAACATAGATGTTTAAGTGGGAACGTTGCAACTCTGGACTAGTTTGAACGTAATAAAAAACTAAAACGTGAGGTTTGATGTTTGTTGTGATTGAAGGGTCAAGATTAACCCACCTTTGCGTGAATGAGTTCGAATTGAGAAGACATGCCACCTCTATTTGAAGTCGCACCACGCTTTGGCTACCCTTAGAGAGAGAGAGGGGGGGGGGGAAACTTTATGAATTTCCAGGAGATTGCTGGGCTGCGTTCCCACCTAGGAGCTAACGGAGAGACCGTGTCTCTCGGCAGCTTCCTCAGCCCGCTGGATCGCCCAGAGTTGCTTGTCCGGGCCCGAGCTGAGCAGAGCAGTCCGCAAATGCGCCAGGAGGTCTTCATTGGAGACCGCTACCCCAGTATTGCGTATTAATGCTGGGCATGTCGATAGGATATGGTCAAGAGTGGCTCTGGTGGTACAGTACTGGCATAGATTAGTGCTATAGACTTCGTACATGTCGTGCATGATGACGGGGTTCGGGTATGTTCATGTTTGTAGCTGCCGCAGTTGAACGGACTGCGCCCGATTTAGCGTGGGGTGAGGAGGAGGGGACTCCCGCCTTTGCATTCGATGGTGTTGAGTTATGTCAGCGAATTGCCTGGATCTCGTGCTTGCCGCCTCGAACGCACCTGTGGCTTTCCTTATTGTCGTGTTTTGGCATCTGTCCCGGATAAAAAAATGCCCCCACCTCCCCGAAGGGAATCGTGAGGAAATGCGAATGCATTTCTTGCGCTGACACCGACTTCTGCCATCGCCTTGAGAGGCGCCCAGCCAGCGAACGGTCGAGAGTAAGGCGCGAGCGGACGGGAGAGTGGGGCGCAGGGAGGAGAGAGAGCGAACGGCGAGAGAAGGAGCGGCGAAGCACTGCACCTACCCTCTCCTACACTCTCTCGCACAACATGCTCCGGTTGCTAGGGGCGAGGATAAGCGCGCGCGCCCGCAGCTGTTGCTATGGGAGAGGGAGTGAGAGCGGAGAGATTACACCTGCCGGCGCGTGGACAACGCCGGACAACGCCGGATGCCTGACATAGCCCGACTAAGAAATGCATTCGCATTTAAAAAAAGCCCCCTCGTGAGCCGAATTTCATTGGTAAGCCCGAAAAGGGTCAAGGTGGGGAAGTAGAACTGCTGAACTTTTGCTGAGCGGCTCTAGGTTCCACGGACGTGACCCTTACATTGGTACATTATTGATAACAATCACTGGGGTTGTAAGTCCCAGAACCACGATATGATTATAAAGGACGTCTTAAAACGGCGGGCTCCGAATATCTTGAACATCTGGTGTTCTTTAACGTGTACCTATAATTAAGTACACGGGCCTTCAACATATCGCCTCCAACGAAATGCGGTCGCCGCGGTTGGGATTCGATCCTGCGACCTTAGGGTCAGCAGTAAACCACTTTAACCACTAATGCCAATTTCTGGCCACGCTACTCGTGAAACGCTTTTCAATGCCCCACATTACTTCTGCAATTGTCGATGGTTTATCTGATTGCATATAACGCGTCTCTGGATATAGCATTAACACCAGACTGATGGGCGCCCATAGCGTAGCTGCCCGTCGGTGTGGAAGACGGTCAAGCATTGTTCATAACGGGGTGCATACAATGTTCGCGTTAGTCCAGGTTGTCAGTCGCTGCGGCACGTGAACAGTGAGACCAGGGTACAAGGCCTGCAGGACACAGGCTTTTTCCCTAGATACCTTAGATACATTACACATTTCCTCAATCCAGCTACGCATTAGCGCAGCCAGAGCGAGTAGACGTGTGGGTCTCTAAGAGGCCTCACCGGCCCACCTTATTCGTAAGATAGGTATTATGGTTAACCGCCCCACACTAACGAATGGGTTGAGGTTAACCTCAACATTCTAACGAGTGAGGAGGGTTACGCGTGACGAGAACACATGAAAAGGCAACACATGACGAGAAGGCAGTATCGACAACCACTTACACTTAGCGGTTGTAAAGCAGGATTAAAGGTATAAAGCAAAAACATATTGCATATACTGCACACATGCGTTGTCACTCATTTACAAGCGCGACTGGGTGATTTACGGCAAGAACGATCCCCAGTGCTTCGCCCACTCGCCATGATTCACTTCTTGGAAATGCGAATTTTTTTTTTATTTGCACATTTCGCCAATGCGCTGAGCCACATCCGCGGTTTGGCGGTACAGGCCTCGTGCGCTGCTGTTTCAAATCAGACAGGCAGTGCCTCTGCGGCAGCTGCTGGCGAAATGCCCCTGTTCCCTCCGCACAGCCACACCTGGCCACAGCAGGCTGGCAATGGCCCCTATAGCAGTGCAAGCGTGTGTATGCGGTGAAAAAAAATCACAGCATATCCGCGGAGTGAATGATGATGAGTGGGCGAAGCTCCGGAGGTACATTATCAAAGACGTGATGGTGGTTGGTTGCATGTGGTCAAACGATATGCATGTGAGACCATATCGCGATGCCATGTGTTGTATGGCATCACGATCGTCATCGTCATCAGCGTCATCGTTATGACGCATAGTGGGTACATTCAATGTGGTGTGCCGTGATGGCAGCGTCATCGTCATCACACAGGGAGATACTGTTGGTTACGCAGGTGGCTACTACGTACTACAAACTACAAGGGACGCACGACCCACGGGATAAGGAGCTTCGCCCCTAAAAAAGTCCACTTGTATCTGCTGTTACGTATTCGGCTGTCTCAACAGCTGCAACAACACGGCCGGGAAACTGCCGAAGGTGCAATTTTCTTTTCTCCCCTAGAAATCGTATGAGGCTGAACGGCGAGAACGTTGGATAGCAGCCGTTCGGAAGCAAACGCGGCCTGTGTTCGCACGGTTTGTTTGACTTTCTCTCCACGTCACTGGCGTAGCGAAGGGGTGGAAGGGGGGGTGGGGGGGGGGGAGGGCGTCATACTAAACTCCCACCCATTTTTCTTTTGCCTCACGATTTTATTTTCGACTCATGGGCGCCGCCATCTTGGACTGATAAGCGATCGTTTAGCCGGTTTTCTATGACGTAATATGAAATGATCATGGTCATGAAACGTTGAATGCACCAACTGAAGCATTTCGTGCATTCGAGAGCACCGTAGCACTCTTTGTTTATTTGTTACAGTAAGAAAAGTGCAACGTTATCAGTCCAAGATGGCGGCGCATGAGCGCCTTCAGAAAATGGTGTATTCACAAACACACACACACATTACGCTTGAACCCTCACTGAAAAAAAATTCATGGCTGCGCTACTGCTCCAGGTATTATCCACACATCGTTGGTTCCCTTGGTTCTTTTATTATTGTAGGCCTGAATGGAATTGGGGGGCAATCAGTGCGACGTAAAACGGTCATGTACAGTGCCCGCCTTGTCGGCTGTACACATCTGTTAGGTTGAGGGGTCTCAGGACCGGTCTTATCAGTAGACGACCTAAACGAAAAACACAGTTGCGCGTGTCGAAAAATATAATTTCGTGAAGTGTAAACAGACGCTAACAGTTCACCGATAGATATTTTATTGCGATAGCAATTATATGGACACTCGCAGCTGGTTTTCGCCGTCGGCGTCGGCGTCCGCGTCGGCGTCGGCGTCATTTGCCGTATATGTATATATATAACCGGGCCCGCCGGTCGTTCGTGAGCGTGAAAAGACGCGAGGGGGGGGGGGGGGGTCCCTCGAGCGACCTTCGATTTTACGAGCGGGGCGCGCGCGTTATCTCCCCTTCTCGGCGGCCGACAGCGGACGGGGGGGGGGGGGGGGGGCGACGTTCGATTTTACGAGCGCGGGCGCGCGCTTTATCTCCCCTTCTCATCTCCCCTTCTCGGCGGCCGGGCCGGCGTACCCTTCTGCGTGCTGCGCTCTCAACGCGAAGAGAATTCTCTTAAACAAGCGTTTTCTAGAGTTGCGCGAGATCGGATCCAAAAAGAGTTAGCTGCCAGCCTCACTTCGTATAACATTACAATTTTTTGCTATCGCATTCATTGCTTCACCCTTGCGGTGAAACTGTGACTTTTTTGTACCAAGCGCTGGTCGGTGGCTTGTGCTAAGCACAAGGCAGGTCAATACATGACGTGTGTTGGTGGTTGCTGACATACAGGGCCAGCGTCGCGTCGCTCTTGCACTAACCATGAAATCCAGCCTTGCAGCTGCAATGAGCTTGTACAATTTTTATCTCGTGCGCTGATAACTAGCAGAAGAAAAGTACACAGTCGGTTTATGCCGGCACAGAAGTAAGTGTTTTCACACAATCCAGAAAACGTAACCAGCTTGCTCAAGTGCGCTCGCCCAGATCTGCGCGCAGCAGGAAAAAAAAAATTCCGAGGAGGATGTCATAAAACGTAATCGGCCACCACGTACAGCCGCCCATTTATTTTTTTAACCTGAACACGCGAGCGTCGACCGCCCAGTCGATAAGCGGCGTTTAACGGAGCACAGCGGCGAAATGAACGAGAATACGTGCATGCCTGCGATGAACATTCTTGTGCAGCTGTCTTCTGCTAGGCTGTTCTGGGAACCGGGCACCAGAGCGCCCGGAACAGGCACTTACAGACTCGGCGGTTGATGCTCGCGCGTTCAGGTTAAAAAAAATGGGCGGCTGTACTAGCTAATACATTCGTTCGACGTACTAATCGCGCTAGAAAACAGAGAAAGGCCCTTCATGTGGTCTCTGTCCTTGTATCACTGCTCATATGTCATTTCAAAGATCCCAGCTTTCTGCTAATGCGCGCAGTACATAGAGCAAGCGACGCGCCAGGCTGCCAATCGATATATTTTCTATCGTCTGTGAAGAAGCAATGTTTATGTCCTCCAAACGAACGTCGTACTCTACGCTCTTTGTTTGCGCGACGCATTTTCCGAAGATTTCCGTCGGACCGACGGCACTGTGGAGTTCTATCACGCAATAAACGCGATTAACGGCGTACAAGTCGTCACCATTAAGCAAATTTCTTCGTAAGAAGTATTCCTGAACATTTGCTCGTTCTGAACTGTAGCAGAACGTGGGGCTCGTTTTGCGTTGCCATTGTCAAGCACCGACCCTCGCCGCACACAATTTCAACCTATGCGCCGGGAAGGGAACAGGGACAAAAAGCGCGTAGTGGGGCGCTGCGCACTCGGAGAGCGGTGGCGCCACCAACTGAGCGCGCGAGGCCTATATATCTGTCCACGCGCTGGCGTGCTCTCTTTCAGAAAAATGACGGCTGTACATATGCACACGAAGCACTGAAAAAAATTAGGGGGGGGCTGAACAAATCCCTTGGCTACGCCGGTGGTCATCAAGCACAATAGGTTAGTTTGAACATGATGTAAACAATGTGTCAGTGTGTTTCGCCATCTCATTTGTTTAGCATTTGTAAAATCTGGGGAACTTATCCTACTGCAGCGCGCATTATGATCTACACTCTAATATGCCGTGAAATATATATCGCTTCATGGCAAGGTTCAGCAGAACAATAGCAAGGCACGTGGAAGTGTTAAATTAGTTGTATTTTACGGCAATTAATTGTAATGACAACGTAGATAATTACCTAATGTTGTGCAATCAGTCATCTTGTATTTCTTGATAAGCCGATTTCAACTGTAGTTGAATTTGGCTTATCAAGAAATATATCATGATTGAGTCGGAATACCTGCTTAATTCACGTGCGATTGTTATCTGCTCGCCGCGAACATTCCTAAGAAGGAAAAAGAATATTTTGAAATTCCTGCCGAAACGCCCTACGTCCAACGTCTCGTTGAACACGGCACTGCCTTCACCAAAGCGATGGTGTGTAGCAAAATATTTGAACTAGAAGTGATATACAGAAAAATTAGGCAAGAAGAATGGCCAATTTACCTTTAGATCAGCGCTGATATGCGGCCTCTTCTTTGCTAATAGTGGACAGATTTCAAATGCGAGTCGCTTCTGTAAAGGAGGACGCCAGTGTCGCAAAGGGGCAGGGGTTATGCTCTACGCTGTGCTTTGTTGGTACCTTAATCAAAAAGGCAGTTTAGCCCCAAATATCAGGAGCTTTGTGAGGAGAATATATTATCTGGGGTTTTACGTCCCATAATCACGATATTATTGTGAAAGACGCCGCAGTGGAGGGCTAAAGAAATTTCGACCATCTGGTGTTTCTTAACGTGCTTTGACATAGCACAGTACGCGGTCTTCTAGGATTTCGCCCCCATCGAACCCGCGACCTTCGGGTCAGCAGCCGAGCACCATAACCACTGCTCCACTGCGGTGGACTTGCAAGGAGGAGGAGTATAGCACATGTAAAACTCGATGGGGGACGTCACCCGCCAAATATTGAGTTAGGGTCCCAGTGATGGCTAATAACTGGTGACCAGCGGAGATGGAATGGTATGGGACAAACAATGAGCAGTTAGGCTCCCCGTTTGTCCGTTTCGCTGTATGGTACAATAAACTATCATTATCGTGCCGGCGCGTACTCACTTCGTTTTCATCATCATCTTCGCCTCCTGAACACGTGCGGCCGATTTGTGCGGCGTAGGACACAATAACTGAAGGGCGAAAGAACGAATGCAGACAGCAGGGAAGCGATAGAAACAAAGTGAAAGAAAAAGAAAAAAAGTAGAAAGACAAATAAATAAAGGGAGAAAGAGGAACAGAAATTAAAGCAACAAAAGAAACAGATCAAGGCAGAACGGGAAAGGGAAAAAGAAAGAGAAGAAACCAAGAAAGAAAAAAGAAAGAAATAGAGAGAAGAGGAAAGAGACAAAAATAGACACAAAAAAATAAAAAGAGAGACCAAAGCAGAAAGAGAAAGGAAAGGAGAGAGAGAGAGAAAGAAAGTGAGAAAGCAAATAAATAGAAAGCGGAAGCTACAAATAGGAAGAAAGCAAATAGAAAAAAATAGAAAGAGCGAAAGAGAGCAAGAAAAATCACGCCATATCCCCGAAGTGAATGATGATGAGTGGGCGAGAAGCTCGATCGTTTTCATCCATGGCAGAAAGAGAATGTGTGGTCTGGAACGCGCTTAGCATACTTCTGGTCATCGCGTCATCGTCATTGTTATCACGTGTAGCGGGTACATTCCACTATACTGGAACGCGCTTATACTTCATCGTTATCACGTGTAGTGAGTACATTCCACTATACTGGAACGCGCTTATACTTCATCGGCATTAATGAGTGGGTACATTCCACTATACCGCGTCATCGTCATCTTTATCACGTGGAGTGGGTACATTCCACTATGCGTGGCTATCTACCTACCTACCTACTACTACTACTACTACTACTACTACTACTACTACTACTACTACAACTACAGAGGTGGGACAGACCCACACCCTTAGGAGCTTCGCCCCTAAAAAAAGATAGACAAAATGAAGGAAATAGAAACACACCAAATCGAACCTCGATCGATAACCTAAAGGATACTCGCGGTTCACAGTGTGATCGCGTGAACACTTGGTACATCAGTGTGTGAATGCAGTTGTGCCTAGTCAAACCAGGACCAGCCAACTGCCGAGGAGCTCTGCTGTGTCCCAGTCTTGTGCGACTCAGTGCAAGCTACTCGAAATTTTTCGAAATGTTCGAAGGGAAAACAAACTTGCCCAGTCTTGAGATGGCCCAAAAGATCTAGACGGCAGGTATGCAAAACTATTACAAGAGATAACAATGACAACATGTTAGACGCTGTGGTCCTCTCACCTTGAAGGCAGCCCGACGGTACACTAGGACTTCACACGAATATTTAAGAAGGCAAAAAAATTTCCGGACACAATGAATGAATCAAAACGAGTAAGCTGACATTTATTCTGAAAGCTACGGTTTCAATGCGATTTTCTATTAAGAAAGATATGTGTTGCAAAATAAAAAGAAAGAAGAGCCTGCTGACAAGAACCCAAGCAGTTCAATCTAAATAAATTATTTTCTTCAACAGCCCAATTATTTCTGGTATGTATGTTGCTTACTGAGAGCCCTGAGCTCGTGCAGAGAAGCGTATGAATGCAATAGTTATGGGATTCATTTAAAACAGCAGAAAAAAAAAGCTTAGGTGAGACCCTAGAACTATTTGTGGCAGTTGGGCACGCACGCACGCACACATGCATGCATGCATGCATGCACGCATGTGTGCATGCATGCATGCACGCACGCACGCACGCACGCACACACACACACACACACACACACACACACACACACACACACACACACACACACACACACACACACACACACAAACACTCACGCGCGCGCGCGCACAGAGACAGACAGACAGAAGCTAGGATCAATGTACCAAGATGGGGATCACGATGAATAAGCATTTATATGCCATAGGTGACATCAGTGATGTGGCAGACATGTCAATCTGTAGTTCCGGGCAGCAGCAGATTTCTCAGAGCGTGTACTGATGGTTATGGCAAACCTACAGCCCATTTTACCTAAAGCAGATTAGTCCACAAGTCTAGCCAATGGATGACTATTACGTGATTTGCTCACGTCTCATGGAAAAAGCCCCTCATACCTGCCACGGGGGCTAGACAACAGCCGCTGTCTCATCTGTTCCGCTCGTATATAACAAAACTTATTGAGTAAAATATCATAAAGTCATGTAATAATTTTAAAAAACGCAGCTTCAAATATCGCCGCCTCAAGGTGCAACAATATTGCTGCATTACTGACTATGTTTGCTTGAAACATACTGTAACTCAAGTAACCCAGAGAACGTAGGCATTTCAGTTGGGACGTTGTAACTTTGAACATGTTTGCGCACAATAAAAACTAAAACTTGAGGTTTGATGTTTGTTGTGCTTGCAGGGTCAATATCAATACACATTTATGTCAATTAATTTGAATTAAAGGGGCATACGATCTGTATTAAGAATCCCACCACGGAATCCT
>JALIZH010028811.1:0-21554 GCA_030522465.1 Rhipicephalus appendiculatus | reverse complement strand
TCTGGCGTGCAGCGTTGTTGATATTGCCACGCGCGTTTCTTATTTTCACTTTGCTCTATTCGGTTTTCGCCCTCAAAGGCTGTCAGCAATGCTCAGCGCAAACCGCGCCTCATTGTTCTAGAAGCTTCGCGATCATTGTAGATCGTTTTGTTAAGATTGCGCGCAAGACGCGACCACTCGAAGATTATTCCAGAGCGTACGCGATGACCAGTGATAAGGCTAGAATGTTCGACGCGTGATGCATAAAAAGCCGGCGCGCTCCAACGATGTTCAGTTCATCGACGGCCGACGCTCTGTTCGCCGCTATCAGTCTCAGCGTTTATTGCTGTAATCTAACCTTCAGTTTACCGGCCACAAGTTCGGCCCAAATAAAGTGTTTCATCTTGGACTACTGCCTACTGCCTTCGTCAACGTCACGACCACGTGACATCTGGTGGAGGTGCTGTTCCTTCATGTTCCGGACGCCCCCGTCAAGCCGTGAACCGAGCCCAAGTCGCGAGGAAGACATCGACGGCAACCCTGAGCAGCGATCAAGCCGAAGACAACAAGGTCTGCGGCCAGAGTACGGGCCTTTACCTGACAAGACCCGGCGGAACAAGACCCCCGACCTCGACCGCAGCGACGATGACAGCCCCTGTGCCGCCTGCACCTATCCTGCTCCGGCAACCCAAGGAGCCGCCTACCTTCCGTGGTTCAGCACTTGAAGACCCGGAGAGGCTGGCTCGAAGCGTACGACCGAGTCGCCGCTTTCCAACGCGTGGACCGGCGAAGGACAAGCTTCGCCATGTGTACTTCGCCTTGCAAGACGCCGCCCGCACCTGGTTCGAGAACCAAGAGCGAACCCTGACAACGTGGGACACCTTTCGCACAAGGTTCCTGGCTACATTCACGAGCGTCATCCGCAAAGAGAGGGCCGAAGCGCTGCTTGAAACCCGCTCGCAGCTCCCCAAACGAAAACGTGGTGCTCTTCACAGAAGAGATGACCAGACTCTTCCGCCACGCCGACCCCGAAATGCCGGAAGACAAAAAAGTTCGCTTCCTCATGCGAGGAGTAAAGCAGGAGCTGTTCGCGGGTCTGATGCGGAACCCACCGAGCACTGTCCAGGAATTCATCTCCGAAGCGACGACGATTGAAAAGACGCTGGAGATGCGCACCCGGCAATTCAATCGCCGCTCGACGCCAGCCTACGCTGACATTCAATCCCTCTGCTCAGACTGACCTGCGCGAGACCATAAGGGCCGTAGTGCGCGAGGAGCTTCGTCGAATGTTCCCGTCATCCCAGCCGCAGGTTTCCTCGATCGCAGATATTGTTCGAGAGGAAATCCAGCAGTCGTTGGGTACCCCTGAACCGCAACAGCCTCTGCCGCAAGCCATGACCTACGCCGCTGCTGCCCGACGCTACGCTCCCGCTCCACGCCCACGTCAAGACGCCGCGCCGCCGCAGTACCGCCGCCAGACGCCGCCCCCCACCGCCGCCATCGCCCGCCTGCCGGCCAAGCGGTACACACCGAGGAAGACCGACATCTGGCGAGCCCCCGACCACCGTCCCCTCTGCTACCACCCTGCGGAGAAGCCGGCCACACGTACCGCCGATGCCAGTACCGTGAGATGGGATTTACGAGGCTTTGCCGTCAACGCGCCTCGTCCACAGCGGGGTGAACGACCACAAGACATCGCCGACTATCTCGCAGGAGCTCAGTGGACACCCCGACGACCATCCCCGCTCGCCGTCGCCTGGCCGCTACATGTCACCGCACCGCCGGCAGTACACTGGCCCAAACCGGGGCCGGTCGCTAGCCCGTATCCGGGAAACTAGGGGCAGCAACCGATGGAGGTGCGGTTGCTGTACGACGAAATGCCGAAGATCCTCCGCGGCCGCCGACGACGACAACGCGACGAAACCTGCAGAACACGACGGGAAGCAGTCGAAGCCCTGCTGACGAAACGTCGCGGACCGACAAAGACGTGACGACGCAACAAGGAAGCAGCGCAACGAATCGACGTAGCCGTGATCCAATGCCGCGTCCCAACCGCAACGCACGACGACGAACCAGCGACCTCGACGTAATATTCGACGGCCACAACGTCACCGCTCTCGTCGACACTGGAGCGGACTATTCCGTCGTCAGTGGGCCTTTCGCGACGAAGTTGAAGAAAGTGAAGACTGCTTGGCAAGGCCCTGAAATCCGGACCGCTGGGGGTCATCTAATAACGCCGGCCGGTGTTTGCACAGCAAGAGTCACCATCAATAACCGGACTTATCCCGCCAGCTTTCTAATCCTACAGCACTGCTCCAGGGATGTGATACTTGGGATGGACTTCCTATGCAAACACGGCGCCGTCATCGACCTAAGGTCTGAGTAGATAACACTAACCTCGCAAAAGCGCTGCCTACCCAGACGACGCCAGGGATCCATGCATTGAACGTGATAGAAGAGCACGTCACCGTTCCGCCTCTCTCCAGCGTCATCATTTCCGTCGGCACCGAAAAACCCGCAGATTTCGAAGGCGTTATCGAGGGTGCACAGCACCTGCTTGTAAACCGTCATATTTGCGTCGCACGAGGCGTCGCCGAGTTGCGTGAAGGGAAAGCAACAGTGATGCTTACGAACTTCAGCAACGAATACAAGCACGTGAGCAAAGGCACGACGGTCGCCTGCATCGAAGAAATTGTGGAAGCCAGCAACGCTCTCGCCCTCGCCGAGCCTACCGAACATGCTACGACGAACCAAGCCCATGAACTAGCTTTCCACATCAATCCGAGCCTTCCGACGCATAAACAAGAACAGCTCAAAACCCTACTGTTCCAATACAGGGACTGCTTTTTCGTCGTCGTCAAGGAGTTCGACAGACCCCAGTCGCACAACACCGCATCATAACAGAGGAAAGTGCCAGGCCACTACGTCAGAGCCCGTACAGAGTTTCGACGCGAGAACGCGAGGCCATAAAGAAACAAGTCGACGAAATGCTACGCGACGACATCATCCAGCCTTCAAAAGAGCCCGTGGGCGTCACCCGTGGTGTTAGTGAAGAAAAAGGACGGAACCCTACGCTTCTGCGTCGACTATCGCCGCCTGAACAAAATAACGAAGAAGGACGTCTACCCTCTCCCACGGATTGACGACACCCTGGATCGACTTCACAACGCGAGGTACTTTTCGTCGATGGACCTCAAGACCGGCTATTGGCAAATTGAAGTCGACGAGAGAGACCGAGAGAAGACCGCGTTTATAACACCAGACGGACTCTTCGAGTTCAAGGTCATGCCCTTCGGTCTTTGCTCGGCGCCTGCGACTTTCCAACGGGTTATGGATACAGTACTGGCAGGATTGAAGTGGCAGACTTGCCTGGTGTACCTGGACGACGTCATTGTGTTTGCTTCAAACTTCGACGAACACCTCCGGCGACTTGCCGCAGTACTTCAAGCAATCAAGACCTCCGGCCTCACCTTGAAGCCTGAAAAGTGCCGCTTCGCATACGAGGAGCTCTTGTTCTTGGGTCACGTGATCAGCAAGTCTGGAGTACGCCCTGACCCTCAGAAGACAGCCGCCATCGCTACATTCCCCGCCACCCGCCGACAAGAAGGCCGTCCGTCGATTTCTTGGCCTGTGCGCCTACTACAGGCGGTTCGTCAAAAATTTTGCCCGCATCGCCGAGCCACTCACTAACCTGACCAGAGCCGACGTCGAGTTCAAGTGGCAAACGCCGCAAGAGGAAGCATTTCAAGAACTAAAACGACGCCTGCAAACGCCTCCGTTACTTGCGCATTTCGACGAACACGCCGAAACAGAAGTGCACACCGACGCAAGCAGCGTGGGACTCGGCGCCGTCCTTGTGCAGAGGACGGACGGACTGGAGAGGGTCATCAGTTATGCTAGCCGGTCGCTATCCAGGGCAGAGGCCAACTATTCCACAACAGAAAAGGAGTGCCTCGCCATCATCTGGGCTACGTCAAAGTTTCGCCCCTATCTCTACGGGAGGCCCTTCAAAGTCGTGAGCGACCACCACGCCTTGTGTTGGCTAGCTAACTTGAAGGACCCTTCAGGTCGTCTCGCAAGATGGAGTCTAAGACTTCAAGAATTCGACATTACCGTCGTTTACAAGTCCGGACGAAAGCACTCTGACGCCGACTGCCTGTCTCGCGCCCCCGTCGAGCCGCCACCCCCAGGAAGACCAGGACGACGACTACTTCTTGGGAGCCTTAAGCGCTGATGACTTCGCCGAACGACAGCGAACCGATCCGGAACTCAAGGGCCTTGTGGAATACCTCGAGGGCAAGGCCACCGTTGTTCCAAAGGTGTTCAGACGAGGACTGGAATCGTTTTTCTTGCGGAACGGCGTTCTCCTAAAGAAAAACTTCTCGCCACTTCCGGGCCAACTACCTCCTCGTAGTACCTTCCGCGTTACGTCCAGAAGTTCTGGACGCTCTCCATGACGACCCGACTGCTGGACACCTTGGACTTTCCCGCACGCTAGCGAGGATACAAGAAAGGTATTACTGGCCTCGCCTCACTGCCGACGTCACCCACTACGTAAAGACTTGCCGAGATTGTCAGCGACGGAAGACACCTCCGACTAGGCCAGCTGGACTTCTGCAGCCCATCGAGCCACCTCGCCGGCCGTTCCAACAAATCGGCATGGACTTACTGGGGGCCCTTCCCGACGTCGAATTCCGGAAATAAATGGATCGTCGTAGCTAGTGACTACCTCACCCGCTACGCCGAGACGAGGCCCTGCCCAAAGGCAGCGCCGCCGAGGTAGCAAAGTTCTTCGTCGAGAACATCGTCCTGCGTCATGGCGCCCCAGAGGTCCTCATTACTGACAGAGGTACGGCCTTTACCGCGGACCTAACTCAGGCGATCTTGGGATACAGCTACACAAGCCACCGCCGGACCACCGCGTACCACCCACAGACCAACGGCCTGACCGAGCGTCTAAATAAGACCATTGCCGACATGCTGGCCATGTACGTCGACGTCGAACACAAGACGTGGGACGCCATCCTTCCGTACGTGACCTTCGCGTACAACACGGCCGTACAAGAAACGACGCAGTTGACGCCATACAAGTTGGTCTACGGACGGAGCCCGGCAACGACGCTCGACGCCATGTTACCAAACGTGACCGACGAGGAAAACATCGACGTGACCACCTACCTACAGCGCGCCGAAGAAGCACGACAGCTCGCCCGCCTACGGATCAAAAACCAGCAGAGGACTGACAGTCGCCGCTACAACCTTCGACGACGCCACACGGAATACCAACCCGGTGACCGTGTATGGGTGTGGACGCCAATACGCCGACGGGGACTCAGTGAGAAGCTTCTTCGACGATACTTTGGACCGTACAGGGTACTTCGACGCCTCGGCGCACTCGACTACGAGGTTGTCCCTGACGGCATTACGAACTCTCAGCGGCGCCGTGCGCGACCGCAAGTCGTCCATGTCGTGCGCCTGAAACCATATTACGCGCGTTAGTGAATTTGAGGACTGTACTTTTTTGCTTTATTATTGTACTTTCTTTATTGCTGTTATTTATTGTTGCATGCATTGTACCTCCCCCCCGTGTTCTGTTTTAAGCATCGGGACGATGCTTTTTCGAAAGGGGGCATTGCCACGCGCGTTTCTTATTTTCACTTTGCTCTATTCGGTTTTCGCCCTCAAGGCTGTCAGCAATGCTCAGCGCAAACCGCGCCTCATTGTTCTAGAAGCTTCGCGATCATTGTAGATCGTTTTGTTAAGATTGCGCGCAAGACGCGACCACTCGAGATTATTCCAGAGCGTACGCGATGACCAGTGATAAGGCTAGAATGTTCGACGCGTGATGCATAAAAGCCGGCGCGCTCCAACGATGTTCAGTTCATCGACGGCCGACGCTCTGTTCGCCGCTATCAGTCTCAGCGTTTATTGCTGTAATCTAACCTTCAGTTTACCGGCCACAAGTTCGGCCCAAATAAAGTGTTTCATCTTGGACTACTGCCTACTGCCTTCGTCAACGTCACGACCACGTGACAATATAAGCAAGGTTCCCTTGTGGTCGAGCGTGCACTTCTTGTACAATCACTTTGCTCGAGCGGAACGGCCAACATTCTAAGTGCGGTACACTTTACGGGCCTTGACTGTCGTATGCTGTCGTCGTCTCTTGACGTAACGCAGGTAAGACCAGATAAAGCTCAGCCATCTGTAGCATATTAAGCGCGCGTTCGCGCCAAGCAGATGTTTTCTTCCTTTTGTTCTTCAAGCGCCTTGATGATATTAAGTGCGAAGCACTTTAGGGGCCTGGGCTGTCGTATGCTGCCGTATGCTGCCGTATGCTGTCGTCGCTTGGCGTAACACAAGCAAAACCACGTAGAAAAATTGAAAAAGAAAAAGGAAGCAAGCGAGAAATAGAAAGAGAGAGAGAAAGGAAAGGACGAAAAAAATAGGAAGAAAAATAGAAATAAATAAAAATGAAGAGAGAGGGGAAAAAAAGACAGAAAAAAACTGGAAAAGAGAGAAAGAAGGAAAGAGAGGAGGAAAGAGAGAGAAAAACAGAAGAGAGACAAAAATGGCTGCCCAGCTCCGCACTTCCTTCAGGCTTGGCACCACTAGGAAGAAACTGCCCTAATTGTTTCTCTTTTTTTTTTTTTTTATACACCGCTCAACGTATTGAACCACGGCACATGCGTTTCGCTTCTGTAGTGCGACGCGACAGATTTAAAACATAACCAAGCTGCTTATACTATGTACGGCTTAATTACGCTTCAAACGTACACTGTGCGCTGCTCAAGAAAATGTTGTAGAGCGAGCTGCACTGCTTGAATTGACTGCAGTTATAGCGAGGGGAAAGGCGCACATTGTACATTTTGTTCGGCGGTATTTACGAAGCTGCACTAACGTACCAGATACCCATATAGTAACAATGCACTGTCACTTGAGCGCACTTTTCATATAACCCGAGAATTTTCTATGTTCTTTTTGCAGTGCACATGATACGGTGATCTGATGGATGAAAGGTCTGAGAAGCGAATTTGAAATGAGCGGCTCGGACGAAGTGTTCTTGTTGGTTAATTATATTGTTAAGTTATGGGAGTTTAAGAGATACCAACACAACGCCGAATAAGTAGGAGGGAAGGGTGAGGGGTAGGTTTCGGAAGGTTTCGGAATAATATCGAGCAACCTCTATACAAGGCATAATATAAAAAAAATTGGGGGACCCTTAAGCTTCGCCTTTAAGAGTTGAACGCGATAGCGATATCCCGTCCCTACTGCGCACTTCAATCACTTAGTGCATACTTTGTAATGGGTAGTAGGCTTTAAACCAGGAGCAATTATGCGCGGCAAATGTGGGAAATGTTTTCGAACTTGCTATGCACCCACTACGTCGTGTTAAGGGAATACGCGCAGTAAGGTGTGTGCCGTTTGTAATGGGTGGCTGGCTTTAAACTATGGAATCGTTATGATAGTCACATATTCTGACACCCGATGGCAATTTACGCTTGTATCACGCAATATTCCTGGGATATTACATGTTATATTGCGACGCCTATATAAAGGACGCTTGCGTTTACGAAGCATGAAAGTTATTTTCACTGCATTTCCAAGCAGAGGAAGTTATTTTCACTCCATTTCCAAGAAGAGGAAGTTATTTTACAGTATTTCCAAGCAGAGGCATGGCTGTGTGGTAGAACACCTGCTTGCCACGCAGACGACCCGGGTTCGATCCTCACTCGGACCCGAAAATTTTATTATTTATTTTATTTGCGTCTTTCTCGATTTTTCGGTCACGGACAAGATGATGATTTTTCGCTCACAACCAACGACACCGACGCCGACGCCGGAATTTCTGTGAAACGAGCTCTTTAACGCTATCGCGTTAAAAAATTGAAGGTCACTTTGTACATTCCAAAGTGTGTACGGCGAAAGCGTGTGGCCATTCGACTGACTATACCATGTCTTTTAGATGTAAAGCATCTTATGGCGAAGCTTAATCCGGTGGTGGTGGTGGTGGTGGTGTGCCGCGTGGCCTCCCTTACTGCGCATGCGCAAACCCTTTCAAAAAAATAAAAATAAATAAAAAACCTCCTTTCCCCCCTCTCTCCTCTAGGCATCCCCTCCCCGCGGCAACCACACCCTCACTACGCATGCGCCTCCCCTCCTCTCTCCCCTCCTACGCCCCCCTCTCTTCTCTAGGCATCCCTGCCCGCGGCGTCCACACCTCCCACTGCGCATGCGCGTCCCCCCTCTTTCTCCTCTCCTACGCTCCCCCTTCTCTCCTCTAGGCATCCCTGCTCGCGGCGTCCACTCCCACTGCGCATGCGCGTCCCCTCCTCTCTCTCCTCTCCTACGCTCCCCCCTCTCTCGCCTCGCGACGCCGACGCAGGCAGCGTCTGCTAGCGAGTTTCTTGGTTGTAAAAACCGACTGCTCGCGCTGCACAACCGTTCACTGGCCACTCCGTATATATGGCAATGGATTTTGACCTGCAAGGTGGTGCCGGTGGGAGATTTTTCTTGTGCGTTGTTGAACAATAAAAATTCGCAGCGTGCGCGTTAACTAAAAGCGGACTGCGGGTCTCTGTGTCCAGTCGGAGTCTTCTGTCTCTCATTGCCCATTAGCAGCGATTGGCATGCTCCAGTAGAAAACACCGCTCCATCACTGCGTGCTTTGCGCCTCCCCAGTTTTCTCTCCTGCGCAACGCTGCGATGAGCGCCAGCGTCAACCGCCGCCAGTGTAAGCGTTAGCGCCCGCTGCTTCACATCTACACATGGTTCCCTTTAGCGGGAGATATTTTTTTCTTTTACACTCTCAGTGGGATAACACACAAACCAAATATGTGCGTGTTGTCTTGTTTAGTTATTTTCCGCGAATCGCACCGAGACGCGAGACTAATCTTCCTCCGTTCGCATGCGTTAATATTTTCTCGCGCTTTGCGCATCGTACAAACGCCATCCGCGTTCGAGCGCCTAAATTGACGGACCCTTTGCAAATTCCAAAGTGTGTTCCGCGAACGCCTGTGTCCATTGAGACGGCGTCGGTCAGAATGATTCCAAACGCTGGGCACAGCGACGCTACGCAAGCAAAGCGCGAGCGCTGTAGAGTCCGACGCGACCGGCGTCCGTTTGCGCACCCCGGCGGCCTCCTGGCTCCGTGCCAGGGCTGGGACGGATGGACGGACACGGACGGACGGACGGACGGACGTGAGCATGAGACGTTGAAGGCTTTCGCCTTAATATGCTTCTGAATTCCACAACCATGTGAATGCTCGCCACTCCTCTATACTATTCGCTATTAAATGGCGCTGCATAGCTCGAGGAAGCCCGTTCGAGTCCAGACCGTAACCGCTGCACTTACATTGGTGCTAAATTAAAGAACGCTGATGCGCTAAGGTTCAGAAGCACTTAAAAGATTCAGGCGGCCAAAACTTGACCCTGAGTCCCTCAATGTGCTATATAGGGCGTGCCTCAAATCGTGGCTTTTGAAAATAATATTAGCAAAATTTTATTAATAGAAGTTCCGTTGTCGCGACCGGCAATGAATATACCGCTATGTCGTGCTGGGGAGCGGAAGATGGTGTGTCCGCTGGCCCGCAGGGGCGGCTGGGCTGTCAATCAAATGGGCGTCTCCAGGGAGGAATCGATATATGTATGCTTTAAGTCGCAGAAATATAGAGCTACCGCAAATAGTTCTTTATTCTATACACGCCATATATAAAAGCATGCATTTTGTTTGCATGACAGGTGCTGAGTTTCGTGTCTGAGCGCGCCTGCCCTTCCACCCTCCCAGGAAACGCACGCGACAGAAGTCACGTATACAGGGTGTAGTACAACCATCCGATCAAAGTCAGCCAGTCCTGTTCTTCGGAAAGCGGACGCCGTGTCACGAGACGACAAAATTTTACGCGTGGCGAAATACTGTAGATATATACCGTATACAGAAAAAGAGCTGTCATCGAGTAGAGGGAGAACGTGTCGACGGCGGGTGTTGAACGATGTCGCTGCCACAAAAACAAACCGCGTAAGACACCGAGACAGACAGACAGCGTCTTCGCCTGGCAGACATGGAGAAAACGTAACACCGCATCAGCGAGAGTTCTCCCCACAGAGGTGGCGGGTCACGCCCACATTACGCGTGTGTCGTGGTTTGACGCGACGGCAGAGGAAGCGTTCTATAGAGAATCAGGCGTAGTCCTTTTGAGTGCTGTTATCGCACGGTCGGAGAATGAGAGGATGTAGTACGTCTCGCTGTGGCGTAGTGTATCCGCAGGAAGAGCTTCCCCGTCTCGTGACCATTCGCCGTCGACGAGACGGCCAATGGGATTGAGTGCCGAAACGATAGCGGGGAGGCCTGCCTGTATTTAATATTGGGGCTGAACCTAGAAGAACATCTTACACTCGAATTGCTCTCAAGGGAAAAAAATTAGGGCAGTCATGATGGTGGACATATAAATACCGATGGCGACATGCCACTGAATGAGTGTACTTACGGAAGAAATAACATTCTCATTTCGACCCCTTGTGTGACACTCTAAGAGAAAAAGGAGAGAGTATGTGTCACTGCTTTCGGGTAGGTTATATACGTGGCAGTGTTGTACACGTTCCTCTAAAACAGGAACGAAAGCTCGTTCCTCGTTCCTTGCCAATTTTGGAACGAGTTCCCGTTACAAGTTCCCTTAACCCGAAAGGAACGCGTTCCAGTTCCAATTCGAAAATTGGAACGTGTCGTTACATTATCGTTACATTGATATTTTTCAATCAATTATCATCAAACAATCCTGAGGCGAAACAAAGTTAGCAATTTAATACTCATATAGAACTGCATATACCTACTATGCGAACTCGAATATCGCTGACAGGACAGCATATTATCTGGAGATGAAAAAGACGCAACAAGACGAATATTTTTAAAGTAGCAATATGGGGATAACTATCGAATGTCAAATAAATGTTCTCCGTTTAAGGCAAGTTAAGGTAATTTATATGTAAAGCACATGGTACAGGACTTACATCTGAGCCGACTTGGATACGAGAAGGAGCACTGGGGCCACTTTTTATTACACCAGTGCTCCGCCTTAATACCATTGCTGGCCAATCGTGGTGGTGGTTAGAAGGAAGAGAAAAATAACACCTAATTTCTGCAGCCCAATAGGGAGCACGGCGCAGTGCCTTCAATCGTCGCCGGCTTGCCCTTTGATTGGTGTAGTGCCTCATCTTCTGCCCTTCGGCAACCCTTCTTTCCACGGGAAGATCGGTCAGTCAACCCTCGTCTTCCCACTAACACCACGGGGGAACAGGTCCACCATGCCGTGCCAGCTTAAGACGAACGGCCGTGATTTCTTATTATTTTCCAAAACGTTGGTCTTCATGTTCAGCTTCTAAGCGAAAGTCTGACAACCTCGGAGCCTTGCGGCTCGCACTACGACACGCTGCTCTTGCGACAAGACAAGTTTACAACAGTGTTTGCAGTTTATAGTAAGTCGTGGGTGTCCCTGTACACAGCCTGCCAGCACAACAGAGTCAGCTGGGTCGACTGCTCTAAGGGGCCGACATTGCCTGACACAAAAAAATTTTACTTCTTGTTTTTTTCCTGTTGCAATAAGTATTCACTTACCACAGCTGGGAATCTCGTTTGCTCGAGTACGTGACGGTAAATATTTGGAGACGGTTTTATAACACCCAGCCGTACCTTCGGTTTCAAGGAGCGCCAAGTGAGCTGACGCCCATAGTGGTTTTCGTCTAGACGTAGCTGGCTAAGCAAGCACACAAAACCTCATTCACATGAGCACCGCGCGGACAACTCTTTTCAGCGAAGGCTCCCTGGAGGCTGCTGTAATTCCAACTGTGGTGTTGGAAATATGTGTGACCCCCCAAAATGCACAGCCGAGGCAAGGACTTTGTACTCCCGAACAAGTCTGAACCCAGTTGCGAGCGACCTTTGCAGGCACCAGAGACCCGGGAGGAAGGTGCACAGGCAGCATGAATAGGCTGAAGGGAAGCGTACTGAGGTTTATTTTACATTATTTACATGGCGAGCATCTCGTTACAAGACGATGATTTCGGTACATGGTGACCATCTCGTGTCTAAGGCATTAAAGAAGCCCGCGGGGGCTGATTATAAAGAGTCCCTTTTCCCCAGATCTGTAGATGGGGGAATGGCTCCAATTTGCGCATTCCAATCACAGGACACACGCCCCTTCCGACGGTGCCGCGCACACCCGCCCAGGTGAACGTCCTTGACTTGGACGTGGCCACCCCACTTCACCTGTGGCAGCAAGTGGCACCAAGGTGTTCCTTCCTTGACGTGAGAAGGCCGCTGATAGATGGGTCCCACGCTCGTATTACCGGGCGCATCAAAAGCGTCCGCCGCCTCGAAATAACTCGCCACTCAATTAGCGACGCGGATTGTCATCCATACTGAAACTCGTTGTCCTCTCAAGGAAGATGTCGCAACTGGAAACAATTTCGATCGGCATTCCAAACATGCAAAGAACTAAATTTCGAATTTTTTTCTTTTAATTTTACCCTACTCTGCGTCTTTAAATGACGTTTCATTTATTGCCTCACGTCTTCTCCATGACTATGACGTGGTTCCAACACGCCACATCGTCATTTCACGTGCACCTGCGTATGAGGGGGGGGGGGGGGGTTGTCGCTTAACGTTCGTCGCAAGCTGGCGCGGCACGGACGAAGATGGCTTGTTCCCTTGGGACCGCGGCCTACGTGCGTTGGTGCAGAGAAAAGGCTTCACCGAAAGTCTGCAGACTGACTAATCCCTCTGTGGGAAGAAAGGTTGCACAAGGGCGCAGCACCAGTCAACAGGCAAACCGGCCACTCTGCACCCGAGGTACGACAACCCCGCATTTCCCTCACTCACAAAAAATATGCACCATGCTCGCGTGAAAACTTGAAAGGCAAGCGGGAGTCTTCGCGGCACACGCGGTGGCCCATCCGCTTTGCACGACGTGCGTGCGTGGAACGTTTACAGAAGGAACGCCGTTCCCTCCTATTTGTAACGAGTTCCCGTTACAGTTCCACCGATCCTGAATGGAACGCTGGCGTTCCTCCGTTCCTCCAAAAAGGAACTAGTTCCAGGAACGCCGTTCCTTGGAACGCCGTTCCGTACAACACTGATACGTGGCAAGCCACAGCTTTCGAAAAAGAGTCAAAGGAATCTTTTTTCTTAGTGTGGCGCGGTGGGTTGTATAGAAGGGGAATTGTAGCCTACAGAAGCAAGAGGGCATTTCCATTTGTGTGAAACTCGACAGACAGACAAAAGAACGAGAAAAACGGTGCTTTATAAACCGATATCAATAATCACCGAACCGTAACTAACATTGGCAAATGAAAGTGACACAAGGTCGTCATTTTGGCTTGATACCACCCAATGATAGTTACTGCCGACCTTTAAAGACGAGGTCGTGAATATATTGTATCACTGTGAGTCAAACAACGTTCATAAAAGGGCAACGTAAAAGACACATGAGCTTCGAGATGTGTTAACTTCACACATAATGTACCAACTCGCCCACACTACTTTTTTTGCACCTTGCGTCACGTGAGAACTTCAGTATCACGACTAGCCGTAAGTAGTCTTTCTCTCTCCCCCCTCCTTCCTTGAACCGACAACCCGCCTGCGCACCAACTTGAACGTTCTTATACCTTACTTACAAACCTCGATGGAAGCGATGTTCCCACTGGCGGGATTATTAGCCTGGTTGAAAGGAACTCAATCGTCGGCTTATTAGAGGACTACGCGTACACCCCTCTCCTCATCCCTCCCCTAACTCTCTCTCTTTTTTGTCCTGCTACGCATATGTAAGCGCGATCCCCGCTGGAAGTTGGAAGGCGCAGTGTCGTAACCTGAAGCTTCAACAATTCAGAAAATCCATCCCTTCCATGCTCCATTTCTTTGTGACTGAGAGGAAACACAAAACTATTGTTAGTCCTGAGAGGTCTCTCTGCGTCCCCTTTTATCACTTGAAATTTGAAAGCAAGACTTATAAAAGAAACAAGAAAGTCTCTCCCTTCCCGATAGAGTTTTGTCGATGAGTTCTCCGAGAGTGGTCCCCATAGTGGTGGCTGTACGCTTGGGACGCGCTCGTTGCTGCAGCCTTTACGTCGGTACAGGGACTCGAGACCACTCTAGAAGAACGAACGCCGCTCTCCGTCTCACCTCTTTGCTCCGTCAAAGCTCTTCTATTTATATATTTTCACTTGTGTCTCCCTATAGAGCAGCCGAGAATAAAGCAGCTATAACAGCCATTTCGAAGCACTATTTTTTTATCTCAGTAAAAAAAAAGAACTGATATCGTAAAGAAGCAAACTTATTCGGGACCCGATGGCGGTGAAATGGTCCTAAGGAGATCCCGCACGTTGGTAGCCAGGGTACGGGAAGTTCTGGTTTTTCCCGGCAGTCGCACCATAGTTCTTTCAATGAACGCCGGTGATTCTGCGTCTTCTTTTCTTTCTTTCACCTGTTCCTATCCTATTTTCTCGGGAGCCGGGCGCACTGCTTTCGCAGCATAGAAGCGGCACTCCCTCGAAACGTCTAATGACGCCCGAGAGTGGTTTCAGCTCTTTACGATCGGTCTCCCAGATGGGTTCTTGCTTTTGGTTTCTGCATGTTCTCTGTTACACGCATATAGAAGAAAAAAAATCAAATGAGAGATCACCGGGACCCCCCTCACCATATAGTGCTAACTCTTTTTCTTTCTTCGTTTTATTTCACGAGTTAAAACGACTTCGAACCATGGCGTAAGGAACCACCAGCTTTTTTTTGTCTAATGTTCCTCTTATTTTGATTCACTAACAACATCTGTTGACAGTCTTTCTTTCTTTCTTTCTTTCTTTCTTTCTTTCTTTCTTTCTTTCTTTCTTTCTTTCTTTCTTTCTTTCTTTCTTTCTTTCTTTCTTTCTTTCTTTCTTTCTTTCTTTCTTTCTTTCTTTCTTTCTCTCTTTCTTTCTTTCATTTAGCCTCGTTTTTCTTGTACCTGATTTTTAGTGTGTACTCGAGATTTGAATGTCAATTAAGGTTTTTATTCTCGTATGCAGGAAAGCCTCGGTGATACGAATCTCGCGGGTTTACAAAAAACATTCGTATCACCAGACGTTCGTATCGCCAGAAAATATGGAAAACTGGTGCGCAACCAACAACAACAAAAGTGGCATACGTTTTCAACGTCATGAACAGCTCTGAATGATTGCCAGTGAAGTTTTTAGACGTCAACGTTCATACTTGCATTCCACTCTTAAACATACGGCCCATGCGCGCTTGTGTAATTAATGAACCAGGCGTGTTGTGACCTGTGACAGCTAATAGTCCCTTCCTAATCTAAGTACGCTTTTCCGCATGACATTATAGTACTGCGGCGAAAGTGACTTAAGGAGCGCCTTGCTCGCGATAGATGAATGCCAGGAAGTTTTAGAACCGCTGTCCTTTGTTGTTATTATTTTCTTATCACGGTGGTGTTAGGGATGTTTTTCGGGAGATTTCCGGCCGTGCCCGCCCAATCGAAGCGTTGGCAGGCGGGCGCGTCCCTAACAAGAGTGCATGTTGACGTTGTGAGGCCTAGCTATGGTGGCTAGCCTAGCTCCTTCGCCAAGACCGTCTGCTTCCGCTTCTGGTCCTTGTCCACCTTTCGTAGGATGTCTGATGCGCGAAGACATGGCTCGCATCGTCATGGCAGGCGCGTGTAAGCACAGTGCAACGACAGCAGCATGCGTCAACGCGTTAAAAAGAGAGAGAGAGAGACGTCAACATTATCTGTAATCTAAACGCGAAGACACACGAACGTGCATTCGTGCCTCCAAGATCCGTGCACACAATCTCGGAAGCCACGATGCATCCCTAAAGGTTTATAATGGCGAACTGGCGGCGCAGCGCGGATGCCCGCGCTTGGGTTCCCACGCAACCGCGCGTGCTTGTCGCGTCTTCCGCGACAGCGCGAGCAGCACCTGTTCGTACTTGCGCGGCAGCGTACGTTTGTATAAAGCGTCGCGGTGTGGAAATCGGTTCGCATTAACCGTACTCAATTACCCTGCGGGCCAATGGTGTTCGGCTGACCAAAGAAGAATTCGTATCACCCCGACATTCGTACGAGCCATGATCGTATCACCGAGGTTTTACTTAGTGTTAGGTTCGCCTGACGCAGTCATCAGTATTGCCACGAGGCAACCAGCGCGCGTCTGCCGTAGACTTTGAGGTTTCATACTTCAGTCTGCGAGGAACGCAATAAAAAGATCAAAATTAAATTTCGTGGCAGCTGTGAGCGAGAGGTCACTGTGACTGTACGCTGTGTGACAGCCCTGCCCAGAGGAGCCATTCTCGGCCGACTTTGGGAATGGACGGATAACACTTACATTCTGAATTTAAGGATAGACACTGCACAAGAGTGCGGTGCTAGCATATGCTCCGACCTGCAAGAGTCGGATGGTCAATGCCTCAGCCCTCTTCAATTTACTGCGTGGCGACGGATGCTTCCGTCTCTCCAGATATAAGTTCTTTGTGAGTTCGTTGTACGTGGCCGGGAGATCCCGCTTGACTCAGAGCTGCGCCACTCGGTGGCTACAGGCATTTGGTGATTGCTGACCCATATGAATCAGCCCGAGAAGCCCACGACAAGTGACACAGCGTGCATACGCAGGGAGAAATTTTTCGAATTCGTTAAAATAAAAACGACGCCTTGCTCTTTGACACCAACTGCGGCAGAATAGTGTCACAGCGGTGTGGACAGCGCTTCTCGGTAGATGCACTAACAATGCGTTTAAGAGCGTTTCATATGCCTCACTCTGTTTCTTTCTTACCGTCAACAAGCCTGCATAAAGGTGCGAGTGTGGTAATAATATTGAGTCCCTGCAATGTCCCGCAGCCCGTGCGTTAGACGGTATAGGCACCGGGCGGCCGTCGTACGGCGCCAGCGGCGCCCTCCCGAAAAGCGCCCCTAGCGGCGGCAGCGAAAGCACTGGCATGTGAAGCAGACGACGCGGAGAAGGCTCTGCTACTTTCGGCAACGTATTCAAGTAGTAGCGGCGGCGTTTCTTTTTAGACAATCGCAAGCTGTAAGCTGTTTCGTTTGTCGCCCAAGGCAAAGAGAAACGGCAGCAACAGTGTTTCTTGAACAAAGCACGAGGCGTTCGACTGTCGGACATGTGTTCAGATAACGGGGCCACTCGTCGGGCTCCAGGGAGACTCCCCCGCAGTCGTTTGCGGTCGTGGCAGCATTCAATGGTCGCCAAGTCATCAAGAAGGATGTCTTCACACCCAGGAGCACCGTCGGAACGTCAATCGACTAGGCTTCTTTGCGTGGTGCTGTGCTTTTATGCGTTTGCTTTCGTTTGGAGGCGACCAGAGGCTCCTCCCTTTCGGGACTGCAAATGAGACCGGCCCGATTGGCGAAAGTGTTGTAAAATAAACATCTTTGTATTTTAACTGCCAAACTCGCTGCTCCTCACTGTTGGGCTCCTGGCGGGAAGGCGAGTACTGACAGCGCACGTGCACTAATGGCGATGCCAGTTACATTGCGTTGCGGCTTTCAAGGCTTGACCAGCCGGCGTGCGCGTTTTCATGCGTTTGCTCTAGAGAAGGGTCACCGCTTGCACGAAGCTGGCCACGTGCTTGACATCAAGGAATATAAAAGCGACAACGACTGCAAATTGCTTTGCAAGTGCACCCCGCAGACGAAGTTCAATGCGATAAGCTACGATGTGGAGCTAGATCTAGGTATCCCCATTCCTATTTCTATTTTAAACGCAAAGCATTTCTTATCTCTATCTATAAATACCTCTATTTCTCTATCTAGACGCCTACATCTGGGCGCTCTCGTGGTCGCCTCCTTAAGTTGACATTAACCAAAATTGGCATAGGTGGGTACGAAAATAAGACGAACATGGCTGTCTGGTTGTGATATGGTGGTATGAGTAGCGTGAAAATCTTTCCAGTCACGTGCGGCACATACCGGGCGTATACCACGGGCCGCGGGATGCTGGTATGAGGCACAGGTGATTCACAGTGGATCGACCCAGGAACGGCGAGAACAGACATTGATAATTTAAGCGGGTGCATGTCCAAAAAATCCGGCATCAGCCACGTGAACCCGACGTATGCAAAGAATAGAAATCCGGATCCCAGCAGGAGTCGAAACCAGGTGCTCTGAGCGGATATCAAATATTCTACCACAGAGCCAAGCCATGACTTAAAATTACTTTTGAAAAGATATCCTATGCGCAAGAAAAATGTCGGTGCAACCAATGTCAATTGTGGTTACAGTGCTGGCTATCTAATTTCATGACAAGGTAAAACATTACTCATGTACTCATATGAAACAGACGTTACGTCGGCTTAACGCCAATCTTGGTTTTATTAAGACTTCTTGTCGGGCGAGTTGGTTAACACCAAAGGGGTGCATACTAGCGCAAACTTAGAAAATAAACACGAGAAAAGAAGTAGGAGGGAGCAGAAAGGTCGGACGCTCCCTCGTACTTGTTTTCTCGTGTCTTTATTTTCTAAGTTTGTGCTACTATGTACCCCTTTGATTTCAATGGTGGCTCCGCTTTTATAACCGTCAGATAAACATTACATATGTGCTCCTATGAATCTGCAAGCTATATTCAAGCGTTGCTCGACCCGGAACAATACTCTGATCAACGCTACGCGTATGATATACACAGCATCGGCACGAAATGTGAATCGCAACGTAGCGTGCGCTTCGTTTCAATAACACTGACGTCTGTTCTCTAACATGAGCGCTAACATTACGTCAGACCACAAGTTAGCCTTTAAACGTCAGTGTAGTCGGCATGCTTATTAAGCACACTATGTGCACACAACTCCATCTACAAAAACACGTCGATCCACCTCGTTACGCATGACTTAAAGCTAAAAAAAATGCAGCATAGACTCGCTGATTCGCATAAAATCGGTTCCCACAATACGTGGGATCTGCCGAATTTTTCCTAATACTTTGTTATTCTGTCTATACGTTAACATTGTCCCCTAACATTAAAAAAATAGAGCGTACGTCTCCGATTCCCTTCTCGTCTTTACTGGATGCTTCGCCGATTGCACTTGTTCCTCAGTTGTAGTTTTGCACGCCCCCGTTCCTGTTATGTTTTCCATTTATTTTCGATCCTTCGCCGACCCTTAAGGTATTGTAATCTTCAGTCTTCGCGCACACGTAGATTTCGGCAGCGCACGACACAAGCGACGAGAGCACAATGAAGAGAAACGAACGTCCAGCCCCGCGCCCCCGCAGCAAGCGCCTGCGCCCTTTTCGGCACTCCCATTCCATTAGTTCCCCGTCGCCACCGAAAGAGGCGCCACCAGTCCCCGCGCCCGGTGCCTATATATAAAAAAGAACCGGTTTCCAGCCGAAAGGCAGGTCGAAGTGCGGGTCACGACCGTCCAGCGGCAAAGTTATTCTTCGCACCAATCACAAAGCGTGAAGCCCAAAAATAATGGTGCTAACAAACGCTGACAGCGTAGGTACTACACAAGAGAGCTTGCCGCAAAGCGGTCGCCTGTTCTTCGTTCTCGACAGCTGTCGCTTTAAAGTTCGAGAAATTACGACCTCCGCAGACTTTATTCTTTTTTTTCTCGTTTCGCAGCGTCGTCATAACCTGCACCGCAGCAGTGTTGTATAATTTTCTGTATTCGTGACTGCTTTTATTCCCGGCATATCGCCGCGGCGTGTTCAGCGAAAAAGCGAGGACATCGAGAAGAAAGAAGTTTACGATCCCTTCCTCTTAAACCCTTTTTTTTTCCGTGTGTGTTGAGTGTGAAGTATGAACAAGAGGCACAACTGAGAAAGCAGCCTCATACGCTGTATTCTTGGGTTGCCTAACGACAATGAGAACGAAGTATTTACAAGCGCGTCCTGGCACGTGCGCAAACACTGCTTGACACCCAGCCTTCGAGCCGCCTTGCAGCTGCAGTCTCGGCGTGCACCCTACCCCGCAAGCAAGAAGCTTCCAGCGCCCGCCTTCTCCTGTTTCTGGGCCCCCGCGATGAAGGCGTGGCCCGGGGAACTCCGCCGCATAACGAGTTCTACAAATACGGCTGTCAAACTGCCTGCCCGACCACCCGCCGTCTCGCGTCGTGGCACCTAGAAAAACACAGCGGCACGCGTCGTGTGTCACCGGAAGCATTGACCGGGGGTCGTCACTGGCTACGTAGCCGCCCCTCGCTTCAGGAGTCCGCGCGGTTTGGTTTTTGCGCTTCTAGTTGGCTAGGACCTTTTGTGCTGCGCCTGGCAGCAGCTGGTCCAGGACTGGCTGATTGCCAGTGCTTAATCTCTGGCTCCATCGCAGGGGCGTCTCTAGCGTAGGCTCGCTCAGGGTTATCCATTAAGTGGAGAGGGGGCACAGTTTTACCGCATCGCCCCCCCCCCCCCCCCCCCCACCCTGCTCTTATTGGTCGAGAACTAAGAGAACAAGCTTCGCAATGGTGCAACAGTGAACGTGAAGCGATGACGTGATTCTCACAATGACCTGCCTTTGGTGGTTCCCGGCTATCCGAGGATAAAGGAGTGAACCAAACAGTTCTTTGAATGCGACGTCAGTTGTCAGCGGTCGCCATTATCGTGAAGAACCTTCATGGCCACAATCCTGCTTTTCAAACAATGAGGCCACAGGTACATCTGAATAAAGGTATGGGCGAGCCTCTATGATTATTGGGGGGGGGGGGGGGGTGCTCCCCCTCGGATGCGCACGCCTATGGTCTCTAGCTATTCGGGCAAGGTGGAGATCTAAATAAAAAGGGAGAGAAAAAAAAAAAACCGCCAGGCCTGCGCCCGGAAGGCGCAGCACAGCCACAGCGAAAGCTGGGAGAGCGGCCTTTCTAGAGCCTTTTTTAAACACTCTTGGGGGGCAACTACTACAAACGCACTTGCATGGTACCCACTACGCCATAAATCATCATAATTTTTGTGTAGTGGGGAAGCGTCTACTATGCCGTTATTCGTCATTCTTCAGAAAAGCGCGGTACCCGCTACACTCTTGTGATGCAATATGTGCACTTTGTTGATGCTGTGGCTGACGACGATGAAGAATTTTGCCTGAGGCTTTTGTAATGGGTTGGAGCACTGAACGCCCCCACTCGTTACGCAGTTCGCATTGTGTGACGCCTGGTTCTTACTTTACTGATCTAAAACGCTTTACAACACACGTTAACGCGATTCCTTTACCGACATGAAGCCTGCATAGGGTGAGTTTGCACCGCAGTTTCAAGCAGCGGCGTAGCTCAGTGGTAGAGTGCGGGGCAGCCACGCAGGATACCCGGGTTCGATTCCCAATGTGTCCTAGGTGTTTTTTATTTATTTAGTTTTTCTCTTATTTCGTGCGATATTGGTTACGGACACCGGCGGCGGCGGCGGACAACTACACCGCAGGAACAACCCTTGTTGTGATCTCATAACAGCTTTCGCTGTAAAGGCGGCTGATTGATTTAATTATCGTTATACACAAACGCGTGAAACAATGATTTAAAGTTGCCCTTTCTCTTTTTTTCTCAATTTATAGACGGAAGATTCCAGACGGCTTGGCCGTTTTGTTACTTGGGATGCTGGAAGGTTGACGACTAGAAA
>JALIZH010028810.1:0-60609 GCA_030522465.1 Rhipicephalus appendiculatus | reverse complement strand
GCGGACCAACGTCAATTGTGGTTTGAGCGTTGGCTCCGCTTTTATAGCAGTCTAGTAAACATTGAATTTGTATCCCTATGTTTAATCAAGCTATGTTCAAGTGCTGCTCGACCCCGGTAGATTATGCTAACTAAGGTTATGTAAAATATTCACATCATGGACAACGTACAGTGCACTTCGTTTCGAGAATGGTGACGTCTAGACTCTAACGCGAGTGCTGACGTTATGTCAAACCACAGGTTACCCTTTAAACGCCAGTTTAGTCGACGTTCCTGGCAAGCTCAAAGTTTGCACGCTACTACTACACATACACAACCGGTTCATCCACCTCGTAACGCTTAGCTCGAAGCGAAAAAATGCAGCATAGACAATTGCTCGCTGGCTGCTTCGCATGAAGGCGATTCCCCCACAAGGCATGAGATGTGCCAAATATTTCGTCACCGCATCTATTGAGGCAACGGAAGAGGAGAAACTCAAGAAAAAGATGGACGCTATTCCTGCAGCATGGCTCAAAAATAGCGGCCGCACGGCTCAAGGAACCCACAACCGCCATTAGCATCACTCTGCACTTAAAGGGGTGGGGCCACCAAATTTGTGGCATGCGTGTTCTTTGCTGCAAGCGTATCTTATAACCTTAGGAAGCACTATACACGCCCCAAGATTGATGTATTCTCGCTAAATAATTTAATATCATCTTATTTATGCAGACAACTTTCGGTTTCGGTTTCTGGGCGCCGAGTTGGGCAGTGACGTAGCAGTGTAATAGGCTTGGTCACGAGGCCACACAAGGCTGTGACGCACGTCGTGCTCAGTGTCGTCTGCTCTCGCACACACCTGCCACACAAGCACCAGCAAAACAAACGCGCCGACACTTGCTATGGCTAGTAACCGATGCTTTGCCGATACGTACGTTGCGGAGGTCCGGAGTTCACTCACGTCACTACGGATCTGGTGTGACGTCACTACAACTTTCATTGCCCTTCCTATAGAGCTACGTCAGTTGCGACGCGCTAGCGATGGGTCTCGATCGGGAGAATGAGCATTTAGGTATACTTTGGAACTGAATTGAAATATATTCTAAATGTTTGCTGTGTCCGACCATTCGTGTGGAGTGTCCTTGCATACAGAGGAAACCCACAACAGGCTTGTTATAACCTCGACGTTTGGTGGCAGCATCCCTTTAAGCAACCGTAAAAGCTTACCCTGTTCCACCCGTTGTCAAAACTGCATAAAGAGCGGAGCTGCGCTTCTACCGTGTTTCCTTGTGATTACCGCTTCGTCCGGGACGAAGTAACGGCAGTTACGCAGTTACGCAATTCCCCGTTTCCCTGTGTGGCTTCCGCTTTGTTCGTGACTGAGGCAGCTGAGACATCTATGGGAGTATCCAAGAACAGGAGCGGAACCAACGCACACACTCATTCGCCGTCAGGCGCAGCCCTAGATCGCTCCGCTGTTAATAAAGACTCGCGAGATTCCTTATGCATTCCCCTAAGACGACTGGAAGGGAAAAGCCATCTTATTCTTCTGGGTCAACGTACCGATGGTGCCCCGCCACCCTCCGAAAGCTTTCAGCACCTCAAATTGTTTTGCACTTCCTCCAGGATCGGAGCCAGCTCACCTGGTTTTGCGTTGATTCCGTGATCAGCCCATCTTTGACCAAGCAAGTATTTCATGTGATGACGACATCATGGGGTGGTACAGTCACTTCATAGTGTCAACACAAATTTTTGTAAATTGAGCCATCATGATGACGTCATACGACGACGTCATCACGTGATTATTCTTTTGCATCACTCGTGCTGACCCCGACGTCGCTGGACGCCGACGCCGCAGACGCGGTACACCGACGATCAATTTTCGCATTTGATGAGGCATCTAAGGCTTCCGCATTAAGAAAAAAGTCACAGTTTCACCGCAAGGTTGAAGCAATGAATGCGATAGTAACAAATTGTAATGTTATACGAAGTGAGGCTGGCAGCTAACTCTTTTGGATCCGATCTCACGCAACTCTAGAAAACGCTGGTTTAAGAGCATACGGCCGCTCCAGGGACACTCTGCTCACCACATTCTCTTCGCGTTGAGAGCGCAGCACGTAGAAGAGTACACCGGCCCCCCCGCTGTCGGCCGCCGAGGAGGGGAGATAACGCGCGCGCCCGCGACGACCGCGCTCGTAAAATCGAAGGTCGCTCGTAAAATCGAAGGACCCCCCCCCCCCTCGCGTCTTTTCACGCTCACGAACGACGGGCGGGGCCGGTTATATATATACATATACATATACGGAGCATGACGGCGAAAAGCAGCCGAGAGTGTCCATATAATTGCTATCGCAATAAAACACCGCTAAGTCAAAGGCAGTGACAATAACCCAGCGCACACCAACAGCCGGTGGCGCGGCGGTGTTCCGTCAAGTGGTGCAAACTAATAACCGACGGGGCAGATTTCCCACAATAGAGGGGGTCATGCTCGCTTACGGGTGACCGATAGGCTGGGCTTTCATCCTTTCGTATTGCACTTTCTCTCTGTGTTGTTCAGGCTTTCGATGTGGTATCACCATGAATAGGTCACAGGGGCCCCATCTCGATCATCGCCGTCTCGCAATAGGTGACGCAATACCAAAACCCTGAGGCGTCTAGTCTGTTCCCTTCCTTCTCTTGCACAAGGGCGCCACACGTTGTATTTCAAGTACCTAGGTCCGAGAGCACGTTATTATCTCTTCATCGGCTACACACCCGTTGTTGCCGGTGCGTCCCCACCTTCCGGATTCGGCCAGCCTGCTCGACTATGTGGTCACCAGCCGAGTCTTGGACCGCCGCTCAACATTGGGCCTCTACGGACCTTTGCCGCAATCCTTCGCTGCTTAAAATATCGGACGATCCCCTCCTGCTCTTCTAGCCTGCTACGTCTTCATCACCTCTCCTTTCGTTCCTGTAACCTCTCCCCGACGACGATGCGCCGTGGTTAGGACGTGCGTCATTTCTTCTGAACCACCTGTATGTCTTTATGGCCTCTAGGACATGACGTAGCGCCATGTCCACTCATCTCTCCATCATGTAAAAACGTATGGCAGCGTCACAGCTGTTAAACCTAACGAAGTGCATAGCACGAGCGCCCAGCATTTCCCACCCGTTTCCCACTACCATTGCTCCGTTTACCAAAGCGTCGAGGACTCCAATGTTTGAGGTAGAAATGTAAGGGTTTCCCCGGCACGAGTAGATTCTTGTTACGAAGACTGGCAATCTCGGTATGCAACATGTGCTCTACGTTTTCAATAAAACTTGTAGCTGGGCCAGTTGGTTCATACTTCAAGGTAAACTGGTGTGCGCAAATGAAGATAGAGACACAGAAAGAACGAACAGGAATTGCGCCTGTCCCTGTTCGTCGTTTTTGCGTCCCTATCTTTATTTGCGCACAGCAGTTTACCTTGAAGCTCTGCTTTTTTGCTGCGATTTATCAACTTCCTGCGAACTACGGGAGTTCAGATACGCATCGTCTGCAGCGATTTCCGTCAGGTTGTCTTACCCGTCAGGTGTCGCGACGCAGCGCCAAAGCAAGCGTAGGGGAAGGCGCTTTCGCTTGCTTGGCAGGGGGATGGCACGCCCTCATGCGTGACTCCTGAGTCAGCCGCATAATTTCAAAACGTCTTTAGTTATTCTCAGTTAAATACTGCAATTACATTCTGGCTATTTTTGTTAATTGCATTATTTAGACTTTGTCCATTCATTTTAACCTAGTTTTGAGCATTGATAGCCACAGGTCGGCAAAACATGTGGAGCTCACTCAGACTCACTCATGAAATATATTTTGCCCTTGGGACTCACTCAGACTCCGACTCACCAAAATTTTTCGCAGCTGGACTCACTCAGACTCACGGCTCTATGTGAGTCTGAGTGAGTCTGAGTGAGCCTACTCATGAGTCCTTTAACGTAAAATTGAGGCCTTCGAACTTGGTGTCAATGCTCTTTAACACCAACATCTCGCGAAATCGGTGCTCTACTTGGCGCATTTTGATCTCGTACTTTCAAATATGAGATATCAGTGGATGCCATTCATTAAGGACTTTTATATTGAAGAGATAACTCACATGAAATATTATCATCAAAAATTCCCGGGAAAGAGTTTTCGAGGGTGGGGCGGAGGTCACGGCACCCCCCCCCCCTCTTTCATAATTCACGCCTCTGATCAATAAATATTAAGCTAGCGTATGAATACTGGTGCTTTGAAGTATGCGTGAGTATAAACGTGATCCTACGTAAGGCTGATAGTAATGCTGAAGTTGAGTAAGTAGAACCATAGGTCCGCAAAAAAGTGTAGAACTCACTCAGACTCGCTCAACAAATACATTTCGGGCTTAGGAATCACTCGGACACAGATTCACCAAAATTTTCCTCAACCGGACTCACTCGAACTTACTCACTAAAATTTTTCTCAATCGGACTCACTCGAACTCAAACTCACCCAAATATTACTCACCCGGACTCACCAGACTGAGACTCATGGCTACATCTCAGTATGAGTGAGTGTGAGTGAGTCGACTCATGAATGAGTCGACTCACTCCTATGACCTATGTTGATAGCCTTGTTATGGCCTGCACTGAGCCCTTTTGTGTGAGAGTGATCACGCCACACCAGATGCGTGGATTGACAAGCCGGGCTCCTAATGGGCTCCGCCAGTAGCGTAGCCAGAAATTTTTTTTCGGGGGGGGGGGGGGGGGTTCAACCATACTTTATGTATGTTCGTGCGTGTGTTTGTATGTGTGCGTGCATATACACGCAAGCAAAACTGAAAAATTTCGGGAGCGGTTTGAACCCCCCCCCCCCACCCCCCCACCCCTTGGCTACGCCACTGGGCTCCGCAGTTCAAAAGCAACGTCACGTAACACGAACTGCGACATCTTCGATTTCGCCACTGGTTCCGGCCTTCCATACTTCGTTGTTTTCATGTTGCCAGAATTGTATGTACGCTTATTTCCTGCATAACAACCTGATGTGCACGCCAGCTGAGGCATTCAGTGAGCAGCGTGCACTCCCTCTAGTCGGAGGGAGTGCACGCGCCGCTGTGGACGACGGACTTGAAAAGGTCACTCGCGCGAAACATGAGCTACCATGACATTTATTCAGTAAGCTATGACTGTAACTATTAACACATCTCGAGTAGATTTACGCTTACTAAGGCAAGCACAAATGTGCGCACTTATCCCTGGCTTTTGCCAGGTCGGTGGGCAGGCGAGACAAAATTTCAATTCAGGTTGACATCCGTGCATGATTCCCGGCAACGCTTCGTTTGATATTGACTGCATAATTACACGGACAGGCGATGTATATATTGATACAGAACAGCCGCCACAACGTGGCTGCATGAAAGTGGAGGAAGACGACGTTGCTTTTAGTTGTTGTTGGACTGACGCCATCTTGTCCACCTTGCGCTGTGCATCGTATATAGATTATTAAACGAGCTACTCGTAACATTATCGGTGGAGGTGGACGACTCCCGTACCTCGATGGAGACACGCAGCGGTCGCAACACCGGTGACCCCTCGCCAACTTCGGCTGCCGGTACATCATCACCGGCGACCTCTTCAGCCCAAGCCACAACCTACGTCACTCTCCCACCCTCCCGGCACTTTCTCCGGTGATAGTACCATCGACGTTGACGCCTGGCTGAACCGGTACGAACGCGTCAGTCCTACTCACCGCTGGGATCGCACGCTCATGCTCGTTAACGTTCTTTTCTACCTTGACGGCACTCCGCGGACAAGGTTTGAAACACACGAACACGAAATAACGAGCTGGGATCTCTTTAAAGAGAAGATCCGCGACTTGTTCGGAGATCGTCTGGTCGTCAGCTCGCTACAAAGAAGGCTCTTGCCACACGCGCCCAGACTGAATCGTACGTCTCCTACATCCTCAACGTCCTGGCTCTTTGTAGCAAGGCCGACCAGCGCATGTCAGGAAGACGAGAAAGTCAACCACGTCCTAAAAGGGATTGCTGACGACGCCTTCAACCTGCTGGTTTTTAACAACGTCACGAGCATCGACACGATCATTAAAGAATGCCTCGTCTCGAACAAGCTAAAGCCCGCCGCGTAGCCCAAAGCATCGCGCGCCTCCCCAAAACAGCGCCTACTTCTTCGTGTGACGACGTCTTCCACCAGGCCCCTCGATATGACAACCTCACCCGTATCATTCGCCGAGAGGTCGAGGCAGCACAACCGGTAGTCACCCCATTCCCGACGCTTCACCCTTCCCCGACCATGCTCTCCTTGATCCAGGCCGTCATCCGTCAAGAACTCTCGAACGCCGGTATACATTGTGTTCAGCCCGCGTACTCTGCTGAGCCTTTTTATCGTCGCCCGTCTGCTCCTCGACTTCCTTCCAACTATTCTCGCCAACGCAATCTGTCCAAATGGCGTACCCTTGACGACAAGCCCATATGATTTAACTGCCGACAAGTCGGTCATATCGCTCGCCACTGCCGCAACCACTGGGCTCCACCGGAACACTATGGGTCTGGCGATCATGCCAGTTCGGTCCACCAATCGTCCTCGGGCCCCCCACTTCTCCGATGCCGAATACATTCTCTGCTCCTGCCACACCTCTGACCAGACCTCGCTACGACCGGTCACCGTCCCCTGCTCGCCGCCAATCTCGCTCGCCGCCACAACGCCGTGCTGCCTCTCCGACCTATCCGCAGCGCCTCCGACCGGAAAACTAGGCAGTGCAGCTTCTGGAGGTGGAGCTGCATTGACGACCTCAGCAAGAAACCCTCGTTTAACGTTAACGACGAACCGGAACCTTTTGGCCGCTATTGTGGACAATGTACCTGTGAGCGCGGTAATAGATACTGGGGCGCATGTGTCCATTATGAGTGATGCTCTTCGTCGCCGCCTCAAGAAAGTTGTCACGCCCGCCCTAAACCGAGCTGTACGAGTCGCCGACGGGGGGAACTGCCGCAATTCTGGGCATGTGCTCTGCCCGCGTCTCTATTGGAGATAGAAGTACTGTAGTTCTTTTCGCCGTTATTAAGCATTGCCCTCATGAACTCATTCTCGGTATGGATTTTCTAGCCACTCATTCTGCCCTCATAGACTGTTCAGCTGGCTCTCTGCACCTCGATTTGCCTCTACTTTCCGATCCCACCGACCCACCTCAAAGCCGTCTCTGCTGCATCGATTTCGTACGCCTCCCGCCTAACTCTGTTACACACGTTGACTTATCATCGACACCACCTGTACCTGACGGAGATTACATGGTTGCACCGATTGCTGCCGTGATGCTTACGCGTGGTGTCGCTGTTCCGCACACGATTCTAACAATTGTTGGAAACCGCACCTGCCTTCCTCTTGTAAATTTCGCGCTCACTGCCCAAGTTATTCCCCAGGGTATCTCCCTGGCCCAAATTACCGCTCTCGAAGACCACAATGTCGGGCCCTTCAGAGTGGATGATTGCTGCAGCTCAGCACGTGGTTCAACTTCATCACGTTCCTCGGTCGTCGACATCGAACGGATGGTGTCATCGGACCTCACGTCTGATCAAGCTGAAGCGCTCTACCACGTTCTTGAGTGCTATCGTGACATTTTTTGACTTTGCCAGTACGTCCTTAAGCCAAACGACTGTCGTTACTCATCGCATCAATACTGGCGATGCCAATCCTAGTCACCGACGTCCATACCGCGTTTCCGCGTCCGAGCGTACAGTAATACGACAGGAAGTCGAAAAGATGCTTGCGAAAGACATTATCGAGCCCTCGTGCAGCCCCTGGGCTTCTCCCGTCGTCCTTGTCAAAAAGAAGGATGGAACATGGCGCTTTTGTGTAGATTACCGGCGTCTCAACAAGATTACGAAAAAAGATGTTGACCCTTTGTCCCGCATCGACGACTCCCTGGACTGCCTATACGGTGCAACTTATTTTTCAACTATCGACCTTCGGTCCGGCTACTGGCAGATAGCCGTCGATGAGATGGACCGCGAGAAGACCGCATTCGTCACCCCTGACGGTCTTTATCAGTTCAAGGTGATGCCCTTTGGTCTCTGCAATGCGCCGGCCACTTTCGAAAGAATGATGGACTCATTGCTCCAAGGGTTCAAATAGTCCACCTGCTTATGTTACCTCGACGACGTTATTGTTTTTTCGCCCACGTTCGACTCGCATCTTCATCGTTTATCGGCAATTACTGACGTTTTTCGTAGAGCCGGACTTCAGTTGAACTCCTCCAAGTGCCACTTCGCTCGACGTCAAATCACCGTGCTTGGTCACCTCGTCGATGACAAAGGCGTGCGCCCAGACCCAGAAAAAATACGCGCCGTTACAAACTTTCCCGTTCCGAAGTCCACAAAGGATGTTCGCAGTTTTGTGGGGCTGTGCTCATATTTTAGACGCTTTGTTAAGGACTTTGCGACCATTGCACGCCCCCCTCACAGACCTCTTGAAGAAAGACGCCCCGTTTCAACGGGGCCCTGACCAAGCATCATCTTTTTCTCAACTTACGGCCCTGCTTACAACGCCACCAATCTTGGCCCACTTCGATCCATCAGCTTGAACCGAGGTTCACACGGACGCCAGTGGACACGGCCTAGGAGCAGTGCTATTGCGGCACCAACGTGGACACGACCGTGTTATAGCCTACGCAAGCCGACTGCTATCTCCCGCTGAGTGCAACTATTCAATCACGGAGCGCGAGTGCCTAGCTCTTGTGTGGGCAGTCGCGAAGTTCCGTTCATACTTATACGGGCGATCAATCTGTGTCGTCACCGATCATCACGCCCTCTGCTGGCTAGCCTCGCTCGAGGATCCCACAGGACGACTCGCTCACTGGGCCCTACGCCTTCAACAATACACGTTATCTGTAATCTATAAAACAGGGCGATTGCATCAAGATGCGGATTGTTTATCCCGCTACCCCGTGGAAGAAGCATCCGATGCTGACACCATTGCGGACGTTTTTTCTGTGTCGCAGCTACTCAACACTGGCGAAGAGCATCGTCGGGATACTTCTTTAGGAGCCATCATTGACAAACTGGAGTCAACGCCTGGCGACGCATTTCTACGAATGTTTGTGGTCAAAGACGGGATCCTATACCGCCGTAATCTCGATCCTTCCGGCTCTGACTCACTCAACGTCGTCTCAGCCCACCTGCGTTCGACTGTCCTCCACCAACTTCATGACGCTCCCACAGCGGGTCACTTGGGCCTTTCCCGCACGTACGACCGTGTACGACGTCGGTTTTTTTGGCCTGGACTTGCCCGTTCCGTTCGACGCTATGTCGCCGCTTGCGAGCCCTGCCAGCGCCGCAAAAACCCGTCTGCCCGTTCCAGCTGGATACCTTCAGCCGATCGACGTCCCCGCTGAACCTTTCTTTCGAGTTGGTCTCGACCTGCTTGGCCCTTTCCCACTCTCCAGCTCCGGAAATAAATGGATTGCTGTCGCCATAGACTACGCGATGCGGTACGCTATTACACGAGTAATTCCGACGAGTTGCGCTACCGACGTTGCGGACTTTATGTTGTAGGACATAATTTTAATCCACGGAGCTCCTCGTCAACTTCTCACTGACCGTGGCCGCACCTTCCTCTCAGCTGTCGTAGAAGAAATCCTGCGGTCTTGCAATACCAAGCACAAGTTTACAACTTCGTACCATCCCCAGGCTAATGGCCTCACGGAACGTCTCAACAGGACCATAACCGATATGCTCGCCAAATACGTTGCAGCTGACCACCACGACTGGGACATTCATTTACCATACGTGACGTTCGCCTAAAATTCCTCGCGTCACGACACTGCCCGGCTATTCGCCATTCCATCTACTATATGGCCGCGACCCCACACTACCCTTGGACACTTTGCTGCCCGCGGCCACCGAATATGCCGGGGAAGCCATCGCCCGAGCGGACCACGCGCGCCAGCTTGCCCGTAACCGTCTACAGGTCTCACAGGAGCACCAACGACAGTTCTACGATTGTCATCATAGAGACGTGCAGTTTTTGCCGGGTTCTCTTGTGCTTCTCTGGTCACCCACTCGCCGTGTGGGACTGTCTGAGAAACTGCTGTCACGCTACACTGGACCTTACCGCATCGTTCGCCAGGTCACTGACGTTGCTTATGAGATCGTCCCAACCTATCCAGCAACGTCATCGTCAGCTTCGCGAGACACCGTTCACGTGGCTCGACTCAAGCCCTATTGCCCTCCTGCGACCATATCTGAGTAGCTTAAAGGGGCCCTGCAACACTTTTCCAAGTAGCCATGGAATGGATTCACTAAAGGAGCTTATTGCCTCGCGAATTCACCGCCGCAAAAATTTTTGGAATCCGTTCAGTACGAGTGGAGTTGCAAAGATTTGTCGCACGCTGCTATAGGTGGATAGCAAAATTTCTGTTGTCGCAAGGGAATTGTGGGGTACGGGGTATTCTGCTACGACTTCCGGTTCGAGACTCCGCGCGGGCGCCGCTTCATGTCCTTTGTTCATGCGACTACCGACGGCATGCACGCTTGGTTTTTCTGACTGATTGCGCAGCTTTGTTGGAAAGCCGGGATGCAAGCCCAGCAATGCAGTTCTGAAAGGTAGGTGTGAGCTGTCAATCCTTCGTAATATGTTGATGCCCGTAAACTCGTGTGTTTGGCTGACGGGCATGTAGTGTCTCAATCGCGCCACGTGAAATGGTCACATAAAGTTTATCAAGCGTAAATATACGTTCGTTAACTCGTCAAGTAGTTTTCGCTAAGTGACGAGTCGACCTGGCAAGTGGCTGCTGTTTTTGATGCCGTAGCGAGAGCTCGTGTAGCAAAATTCACTGGAGTCACTCTCCGTCGTCGTAACCCCTTTGATAACAAGGGCATGGTCACGGCGACTGTCAATATCATTTCGCAACTGTTTTTTCTTGTTTTGCTAAGTCCTAACTTGAGTTGGCTGAAAGGTGCTCAGCCACGGCACTCGTATTCGACGCTTAGCGACAGCGATCGAAGCCGCGCACTTGCGGAAGCGCTGTTTTCACTATCTGGGGCGCTATGCAGGATGGCCCGAGCTTGGCGAAACTCGGGATCTTTCCGAGCTCTGGCGACACCCCTTTTTGAACGAGCCAACAGTACTAAAAGGTCAGATCCACCCTTCAGCGCGCGCTGCGTTCTATTGGTTACGATGGAACGCGGCGTCACGTCAAGGACGGTCGACAAAATTGGGCGGTGTTTTCAAACCAGAGGCATCTTCTTTCATTTGTTTGTCGTTCCACTGAGTGCCGAAGTGTACCCATGCAATAAAGGTGCCAGAAAGGTTTACTGATGATATTTTTTAAAGGGAGGGGCTGTTTAAATTCGTTTTGAAGCTTTTAATGTCTGTACTAAGTATCCTTTAGAATAATTAGCACGGTGGCCTCTGATATTAGTTCCGGCTGAGCACCTTACAATATCGCGACCGTAGCTAAACCCGAGGCCACGTGTACAATCATCATGGTCAGCCTGCACATTCTTGCGCGTTGCTCGACTGGCGCGCGCCCTCTTCATCCCTTCATGGTGTGCTCGCTGCCCGAGGACGTGCGCCCGGCTGATTAGCTAAGTGGCGGGGCGGTACACCTAGCTAAATAAGTCAAGAGATGCTATGAACAAGCTAATTAAGCCAAGGCATGCTAAGATCGAGCTAATGAAGCCATACCTTACTAAGACCATGCTAATGAAGCCATGTAAAGCTATGACCGTGCTAACTAATACCAGGTTAATTAACGTGACGTTAATTATAAGCACGCTAAGTAAAGCCAGGCTAATTAGACCTTAATAATATGATGCTAATCAAGATCATGCGAATTAGGTTTATGTTAATTAGCTGCATACTAATCAAGATCATGCTAATTGCACCTGAGGTAATTGTTGTCGTTTTAATTAAAACCTTACCAATCAAGACAAAACTGTTCAATATTTCGGTAATTAAGTCCTGTCTAATTAGTATAATCAAAATTAAGATGGAGCTGATGCGTTCTTTACTTCGAAGCGTATACCGAGCAGATTGAGTAGACGACCGACTTAAAACGCTGGAAGAAGCTAGGTGATCACAAGCTCCTCTATGGCTCCAGCTTTGCACAAGTAGTAAAGGCTGACCAAATTATTTTATATGCAAAGAAGCTGCTGCTTAGCGTCCACCGCATGAAACCTTTGACAGTCACATTGGCACCATGACAGTCACGAGTTGAACTGGGGCCTTCTCAGAATCAACGAGTTTGTACCCGAGTTCACGCGTCAATCAGTTTGATTGACAGACGCCCGCGGCGAAGATCGGGTCCACCCACCGCGTTTGCACTTTCCAAGGAGCAGTGCTCACGCCGCAATGCCAGCGAGCGGCATGATTCATCTATCAGCTTTATCGCGCAGACTGTGCACACACGCACGAAGAAATAAAAGTTATATCATCACGTGGCTGCGAAGTCTCGCATTCAATTTCACCACGCTCACGACGTACCACTCACAGCCGCGTTGCCGCAATGATGCGAGCGCCCCTGGTGACAACCTGCCCGTATATTTATCCGCAATATTTGATGGAAGCGAAACGAGCTGCACGAGAGTGTAGCGTGTGCACCTTTGTTGCCTTCGAGAGTGGAAATTTCCATGCTGCGGGTGGAACGAAAGAACATGCCCTAAAGTGGAAGAACGCCCACGAACACGCCTGTGGGAGGCGCAATGCTGAGTTGGCAATAAGATAGCGCGACAATCACGCTAACGTCGCTGCACTGTTGAAATGTGGACTGAGTGGCGGCGCTGACGTGTTCGCACGCGGTGTTTCTTTGATTACCGCCGCAGATGTCCCACGTGCGTTTTTGACGCCACGCTCGTTCATGTAGCCGTTTTTGTCAATGCTGCTATCACGCGCTCCGCTCTGTCTTTGTGCCATGACCGCCGCAGTGCGAGCTCGGAGCAAACTCGTGTGCCCGAGAAGCTCGGGCCATCCTGCATAGCACCCCTGCAGAGGAGCTAAGTCGCTAACAAAGATTATTTCACTCGGCTGTCCTGAACAATGCACATAAATATTTTATCCCGTAAACTAGAATAGAAGGAGCTCTGTAATGTAATGTACACGAGCAAACACCTTCATTACTGTGTTAAAGTCCTTAGAAGTAATCGCGGAAATCTTAACTCTTTTTACGCTTTGTCAAGATTTACAAGCTGTCGTTTCGATCGCTGTCGTTTGTCTGCTTCATCCACGGTCTTCTCTAATATTGTGCTGGTATTTCTTTTAAATATGCCTTACTAAATGGTGCAAAACTGTACCCTTCTAAGCATTATATTTACAAAAAAAAAGTGTTCTGACACAACAGTTGCCTCACTTCAAACACACTACTGAGGAACACCCTACTGCATTATGAATGTCACTAATACACAGCATGCTCAGTATTATGGCTGGTTTTATTGACAACTGTACAGTAACCTATATGATTGGTCATGACCAATCATCAGTAAGCAGAGGACAACATCAAGTTTCCACTTACCAAGTTGTTCCCAGCTACGCACGAAGTTGTGATGTCAAAGTTCGCAATATTTTAACTACTAATTTGACGACTCGTCTGGGTGGTGCAGATAGCCCAATGTGAAAATTTCCCCTACTGCCTTTTTGCAGTATTTCCAGCCACCTCTATTTATGTTTCTAACATAGCCTTCATAAAGGCCAGTGAAAATAACACTGTGACCTACAAATGTGCAACTTTGCTGTATTTTGTTGAGGTTCTGGTTTTATCTGATATATTTTACTCATATTTGTTCTAAGGCTATTGTTATTTGCAGAGCAAATCTAAACCAGTCATAATACTGCCCCATCATTTCAGTTTCATTTGTTTATGAATGCTGTAATTTATTTACACAAACTGCAAACCACAATGGGGCTGTATCAAGTGCAAGTCTACATAAAAGTGAATAATATTCATGAAAAAGTTAAAATGAACAAAGCAAAGAAATAGCCACAGTATATTTACATTCAGTGAGTGTATATATAACACACAGCAGTGGAAGCAAAAGAAATAAATATTGTAGCAATTATTTTTATTCTCTTCACATACCATTTTCCTACTAGCCCAAGAGATGAGTAAAAAGAACATGAAGTAGAAAAAAACTTAACACATGCAGTGATGCTTGGACACGTGCAAGCTAACTATGGAAATGTACACAAACCAGGTGAACAGTGTGTTAGACCATTAAGAAAGATTAATGTGGAATGGATGGACAACACAGGCAAAGGGTTTAAAAGTTTCGGTATGCTTTTATGGAAAGTTGACGTCAATGGTGGCTGCATTTGGAAGAGAAAGGGGCAGAACTTATATGAACAGGCTATATGAGAAGTTAAAAGAATACAGAAATTGGCATTGCATTGATATATTTATGTACTGGATACATTACAATACCTACTGTTGTGAAAACTAGTTGGATGCATAGCATATGTGTTTGGTTACATATAACATGCCTTCATGATTACTACTGGCTATCCCAGGTGTCCAGCTGCCTTCAACTTGGACACCATGAGAAATTTAAATTATGAAAAAGCAGAGCACCTCTGGCCAGAGATCAATTACGCCCAGATAAGTTCGTATTTTCTGGAAAAAGAAAGCCATGATGGACATGCCGCTCAGGCTTTTCGTGCTTTGGATGCATATCAGTATGTCAAGTCGGGTAAGTGTAATTCATTATTGTTGCTACAATAAACAGCACCACCAATGGAGCTTTTAATAACAAAGAATATGGATATATTGCGGAGCACATGTCCCCAAAAACCGCTATATTTACTTGCAATGTCACTAAACAACGGCCAAGCTGACATCACTTTTCCGAATGATGCTCTGGTTATTCTGTGTGCATTTTAGAATGGTACAAAAATGTTTTTAAAAATGATGCAGTAAGCAATAAAATTATTTTCTGGGGATGGGCTTAGAGGCCATTCGAATTGTGCTAGACAGAGAGTGCATATCATAGCTGTAATACTGTGATAATATAAAACCGATCAGCACAGTTTTAAATGGCTTCCTAGTCACGAGAGAGATGGGCTAACACTGCTTAATATCAAGCAAGTGGCAGAAAAGTGCACTCTTTTGATAGACCTTCATGCGTCAGTGATAATGTTGCTTCAGAGCTGGTTTCTGCTGCTTTGCTACAACGGCTATAACCTTGTGTTTGCAGGCAAAGTGCATGACATCAAAACAGCAAGGCCCCGACCAGGACTGCATTTTGAAGGGCTACGTTAGCTCCTCACAAAGGCAAGGGCCTTTGTACGAGTGCTGGGTGCAGACTACAGATGGTGGCCAAATTCAAGATGCCAGCTGCACATGCATGGCAAGGTCTCTTGTGGATTGTTACTTATACCAGACAGTGAAAAAAGAAAGTCAATCGCCCTGTTCGTGTAAGACACACATGTAGTGCCAACATATTTTGAAGCCATTATTAGTGGTTTCAAATGACAATGCTGTAATTTTGGGAAAAAGGGATATGAAATTTGGCAAAATACTGCTTGCCATAAGTGGGGACTGATTGTACATGCTTTGCCTTACAATTTGTGCTGCTGCCACACAAAGAAATGTTACAGTTGCTGCTATGGCCATGAGTAGCTCTGGCTGACAATGCCAGGATTGCACATAAATAAATACATGAGAAAATAGCCATAGCATAACTGTTAGTGCACCACACACATAGTGCAAAGGTAGTGGGTTAGTTCTCAACCCGCAGCAAGCTTCTTTTTGCCACTGGGCTGCCTGGCGTTACATCCAGTGTGCTGTTCATAGTACGTATTGATTTGCCTGTTACAGTAGTAGGTACGTATAACTGGGAAGCTAGTAACATGCGTTGCAGTTTTGCTGAGCACCATCAGTGCTTTCACCGCTGCCAGAACCAGGAGCGTCAGCAATGGGCGAAACCTCTTTTAAGAGAAACATTATGGCATATTGAGAGCAGTGAAGTTAAAACACTAGTTTTAAAATGGGGAGCACTGCGTAAAAAACAATCGCGAGATTTGAACGTCATCGCCATAGGTCGGCAAAAATTGTGGAGCTCACTCAGACTCACTCGTAAAATATATTTTGCGCTTAGGGCTCACTCGGATTCAGACTCACTAAAATTTTCCTGAGCCGAACTCACTCGGACTCACACTCACGAAAATTTTCTTCAACCGGATTCACGAAGACTCAAACTCACCAAAACATTACTCACCCGGACTCACTCATACTCAGACTCACGACTCGATCTGAGTCTGAGTGAGTCCGAGTGAGTCAACTCATGAGTCCGTTAGCCTAGAATTAGCTTCTTCGATCATGGTGTCAATGCGCTTTAACACAAATATTTGGCTTAATCGGTGCTCTTCTTGGCGCCTTTTGATATAGTATGTTCGAATACGAGTTATGAGTGCTCGCGAACCAGTAAGGTCATTTTTATTGAAAGAGATGACAATGTAATATACATTTATCGAAAACTTCCCTGATAGAGCTGGCAGGGGGGAGGGAGGTCAAGGCACCCCCCTACGCAGTTCAGGCCTCTGATTAATAAAAATTGAAATGGTGTATGAACGATACTGCTTTGGAATACCTCTGAGTAGACGTGAGTATAAACGTGAATCCAGGTAAGACTTATAGTAATGCAGAAGATGAGTGGATAAGACCATAGGTTGGCAAAAAAAGAAACTCACTCAGACTCACTCAAGAAATATATCTTGCGCTTTGGACTCACTTGTACTCAGATTCACCAAAATTTTCCTGAGCCGGACTCACTCGGACTCACACTCACGAAAATTTTCTTTAGCCGGACTCACTCGGGCTCAGACTCACCAGAATATTACTCCCATGGACTCACTCAAACTCAGACTCACGGCTTGATCTGAGTCTAAGTGAGTCCGAGTGAGTCGACTCATGAGTGATTTCGCCAACCTATGGTCATCGCAACCCAGAGTGATGCATGATGCACAAGCCCACTGTGCCACAAGACCCATATAGCACCTGTATTTGTCGGTGTTGCTGTTTATTGTCTAGGGTCTGCGCTACATACTGCAATGAATTACCAACATGCCCAAACCTTCGTGATTCCAAAGTGCAGTAGTGCCTAACAGGCTGCATTTTGTGAGCACGCTGGATGTTAATTTAGAAATTCCTCTTGCTAAGTCTGAACGTAATGCTTAACACTTTCACATTTCATTCCTCGTTATCTCATAATTACCACAGGTCAGTAGCCACCTGCAATGCTTTCTTTGGCTTAGTATGGCTGTGTGTATACGATAAAAAGCAGTGAAACATGTTATTGTGTTTGGCCATTTCTGTTTTCGGTCATGCCACAAGCCTTTCTGCTGGGAGATGGTTCATAGTCAATTCTGTTTAATGTCCAGGTTGGGGCGATCCTGCAGTCATGCTGCGGCAGTCTGCTTCGCAGTTGATTACTGGACCCAAGTTAGTTCTGGCGGAGCTACTTCAACAGATCTTCTGTCAGTGGGTGAAGCCTTGCCTGAAAAAGTTGAGAAAACTGTCAATTCACTGCATATTAAGAGAATGTGCCATAGATATCGCTATTAACGATGCCAACATCCTCTGCTTTTTGTTCGCCATGCTGCACGTTAACCACCACCACGCCGCAAGGTTGGGCGAGTTACACAAGGGCCACCCAGGTATAGTTCACAGCAAGGCGCTAGCGCGTAGTTACGTCTGGTGGCCGTCCATCGATTGGGACCTTGAGCGTATGGTGCAGTCATGTGCAGATTGTCAAGAACAGCGCTGTGACCCTTGCAAAGCACCGTTGCACCCGTGGTCCTGGCCCTTAGCGCCGCGGTAGCGCGTACACATAGATTTTGCGAGACCACTTCAACAGTTCATGTTTCTTATAGTGGTCGATGCTCCCTCGAAGTGGCCAGAAGTGTTCCTGATGCATTCTAATAGTACAGATCCAGAGATGTTTTCACTCGTTTTGGGTTCCCTGAGACAATTGTGTCAGATAACGGCCCACAGTTCGCGTCACATGAGTTCAAGCAGTTCATAAGGGAGATGGGTTGCCGGCACGTGCAAACAGCCCCCTACAATCCCAGTGCCAATGGACTCGCAGAACGTTTTGTACAAACACTGAAGAATGTGCTACGGAAGGATGACGTGCGTCAACCAATGGAGGTAAAGCTCAACAATTGAGTTTCTCTTCGTTTACCGCAAAAGTGCCCCATGCTATGACGCACGAGGCACCAGCTAACTTATTGTTGGGGCAACGTTTGCGCACCCGCCTGGATGTGTTTAAACCCGCCGTGGGGGGAAAGGGTGGCTTACGAACAGTTTAGACAGACGGTGAACCGAGAGTTTCATGTGTGTGGAGTGAGTGTTGGTGACCATGTTTTTGCATGCAATTACAGGGGGCAGCCCAAATGGATGCCAGCTGTGGTGATTGCTCAAAGCGGACCAGTGTCTTTCAGGGTACGAGCATCCACCCCGTCAGGATGCTTTGAGTGGCGGCGCCACAAGAACCAGCTACTTCAAGGCACGGCAGGGCTTGCCGAAAACGCCGAGCAAGACTATGGTTTCTCCGTGTGGCCACAGAGCGACACCGAACCGAAATCAGCACCTTCATTGCTTACAGCCAGTGTTTCGCCTTCACCACCGACGTGAGAGTGTCATGTCTGTGAAGCGAGTGTTGGTGACCATGTTCTTGCATGCAGTTACAGGGGGGCAACCCAAATGGATGCCAGCTGTGGTGATTGCTCAAAGCGGACCAGTGTCTTTCAGGGTACGAGCATCCCACCCCGTCAGGATGCTTTGAGTGGCGGCGCCACAAGAACCAGCTACTTCAAGGCACGGCAGGGCTTGCCGAAAACGCCGAGCAAGACTATGGTTTCTCCGTGTGGCCACAGAGCGACACCGAACCGAAATCAGCACCTTCATTGCTTACAGCCAGTGTTTCGCCTTCACCACCGACGTCCCTGACGGACACTTCTCGAGGCGACCAGGATCGACTCTACCCACTACGGAATCGTCGACCACCTGATCGGTTCTGAGAGCCAAAGTGAACTGTGATAAAAGCAGAAGTGTTGTGTTCGCGATAGCGCACCTGATAACTGTCGCTAGTGCGCACTAGTGGTTAAATGGTAACGATCAATGTACTATCGCCTCATTTGTTATGTAACCATCAGCCCAGGCCCGTAGCCAGGGGGGGGCCCTAGGGGCGCGGTCCCCCCCCCCCCCCAAATTCGGATGGAGGGGGGGTGTTTTACCGCGAATAAATAATAAAAATAGGTGGTTTTCAAGGTTTTCAGTGGGTCCCCCCCCTAAAAAAATTTCTGGCTACGGGCCTGCATCAGCCGGTAAGCTTTGGGCAAGAAACGCTGTTCTTCCTCGTTGGAATCCCTGGCCTGTCAGTTCCTAGGAATATGTGACGAAATGATCTTCAGATATTCTAGCCCCTACATTCGGTATCCGAAGCTCGCCGGTCACGGCCGCTCGTTTGACGGCGACTGCCCATTTACGCTTGAGCGCTTCGTTCCATGGAAAACGAAACATTTTCTTCCCTTTCACGGAAGAATTCGCACATCCTAATGCCGAGCAGCCAACCATAAGCACGTCAAAGAAGCATATTTTCCTCACCACCAACGGAAAATCGCGCAGCACACGCGGCTGACCGAAGGATCCGATGAGCTAACGCGGCTAAGCCCTCGAACCGGAAGTCGGGCGCAGACGACAGCGACATTTTGCTATCCACCTATTGTATTCTCTCTTCTCTCGTACCGACAAAGGCACTGGAAGCACGCAGGGAGGGATGGCACGGGGGAAGAAAATACGTCACGCGCGCCTCGTGATCTTGAGCGCTTTTTCTCTTTTTGTTTCTTCGAATACGCGAATTTTCATTGCGATCGCGCGCGCACGCGTGGACAAGTCACGGCCTCCCGCGGCGGCCTTTGTAACTACCGAGCGCGCTATGCTCAAATCAGCCAATGGGTGATACAATGGCGGTGACGAGTGATTTTTGAGTGTGCAGCGTCATTTGTCGAGAGAAGAGAAAGCAATTTTTAGCTGACTGAGAATTTATTGTGAATTCCACGCCACGTGCTGCGCTGTAATATTTGGCTCGCGTGTTCTCGAGAGCCTCGACTACCGATTGGCAACGTTTTCTGAGCATGCTCAAAAAGTGTTGCAGGGCCCCTTTAAGCACCAAGACGGTGCTTCTACCGCCGGGGGTAATGATACAGAAAGCTGCCACAACGTGGCTGCATGGAAGTGGAGGAAGACGACGTTGCTTTTAGTTGTTGTTGGACTGACGCCATCTTGTCCACCTTGCGCTGTGCATCATATATAGATTAAATGAGCTACTCGTAACAATATGTTTTGATGCTAATCATTACGTTCGCATGGCCTTCTAACTAAATGTATTCACTACTGATTTCCGCAGCAACGGTATTAAGGCGAAAGCCTTTAATGTCTCATGCTCACGTCCGTCCGGTGTTCGTCCGGCGTCCGTCCGTCCATCCATCCATCCATATCCGTCCGTCCGTCTGTCCGTCCATACCATGTCCGTACGTCTGTCCGTCCATCCATCCATGTCCGTCCGTCCGTCTGTCCGTCCGTCCGTCCGTCCGTCCGTCTGTCCGTCCGTCTGTCCGTCCATCCATCCATGTCCGTCCGTCCGTCTGTCCATCCGTTCGTCCGTCTGTCCGTCCATCCATTGTGAGTGAGCTCCCTCCCCTTTGGCGCCTCGTTCCCCAGCTAGCGCGAGTGCTGGCCCCGTGCTCCTCGAGCGCCGGGAACATGGCCACCGTAGTTTCACCGCCAGGCCTTTTTGTCTGGTGTAAGCCACGCGTCGGTTTCCCTGCACAGAGACACGTTGTCCGAACATGCCCGGACAATGCCTTTCCCTCGCATCACGCTAGCACACGTGACGGTGCTTCGCCCATCGTCATTCGAGCTTGCGACACTGCCTTCAATCTCGCCAGCGGTACCGCCACTTCGTGCGGCGCGGCGCGGTTGGTTGTGCGCTGGGAGAATCGCGCGCGCCGTCAGCGCTTTGTGCATCTCCCTGGTCTTTCCGTGCCTGTGATTCTCGGTCGCGACTTTCTCGCGCGCACAGGTATCGTGATTGACGTCGCAAGCGGAGGCTACAGAGACGGCCCTTCCGGCGCTCTACGGCCATTCGCTACACCTCCCGTGGTCACGGCTGCCCGTAAGTCGCCGGACGTAACGAGAGAGCAGGAGGAGAGGAGACAAAGCGTAGCCCCCCTCGGCTCGTGTCCCTCACTCCGACGCCAAGACTGGCCCTTTGGTCGGCGCGGCGGAAAACAGTTCGCGCCTACCGCTTTCCCTCGAGCATAGCGCTACCGCGGTGAACGAGATCCCGGCTACGCCGGTGACCACCACGGTAAGCAGCAGCTCGGATCGCTCGCTGCCGCCTTTGCGTGACAGCTTGTCGAAACTTGAGAAGGCACGCCTGTCGTCGCTGTTGACTCGTTTCAGTGATATGTTCACTGAACGACCGGGTTGCACCTCTCTTGTGAGGCACCGGATTGACACAGGCGACGCACAACCGTGGAAATGCAATCCATTGCCCCTTCAGTGTGGCCAAGAGGAAAGCAATTGACCAGGCATTGGATGAGTTGATTGAGACCGGAGTTGTCCAACGCTCAAACAGTCCCTGGGGTTCACCGGTGGTAATGGTTCCCCAAAAAAGACGGCTCCTATCGTCTCTGTGTGGACTACCGCCGGCTGAACGAGGTCACGAGGAAGGATGCTTATCCTATGCCTAACGTGGACTCAATCGTGGCTGCTCTAGGCGGTGCCTGCTACTTCAGCACCTTGGATGCTAGCCGCGGTTACCTGCAGGTTCAGATGGAGCCGGCTGACGCGGAGAAAACTGCGTTCACCTCTCACAGAGGACCTGTACGAGTTTACCCGCATGCCGTTTGGCTGTTCTGGAGCTGCAGCTACGTTCCAGAGACTTATTGACCGCATTCTCGGGGATGCTAAATGGCAATCCGCCATGGCATACCTCGATGATATCGTCATTTTCTCTCGAACGTTCGAGGAGCACCTCCACCACTTGGAGGAATGTCCTTGAGAGGTTGCGTGCCGCCGGGTTGACTCTGAACCCGAAGAAAGCTCAAATAGCTGAGACTCGCATTTCACTATTGGGCTTTACCATCGAGAGCGGTCGCGTTCTGCCGTGTGAGGAGAAGGTACGAGGCCATTGTGGAGCACCCGACGCCGGCGAACATTCAGGGCCTGAGACGCTTTTTGGGCATGGTGAACTACTACAGACAGTTCATCCCAAACTGCGCGGACCTCCAAGCGCCCTTGACCGCTCTGTTGAAAAAAAATCACAGCATATCCGCGGAGTGAATGATGATGTACCTCCGGGCGAAGCTCCGGAGGTACATCATCAAAGACGTGATGGTGGTTGGTTGCATGTGGTCAAACGATATGCATGTGAGACCATATCGCGATGCCACGTGTTGTATGGCATCGCGATCGTCATCGTCATCAGCGTCATCGTTATGACGCATAGTGGGTACATTCCATGGTGATTGGTTGCATGTGGTCAAACGATATGCATGTGAGACCATATCGCGATGCCATGTGTTGTATGGCATCGCGATCGTCATCGTCACCAGCGTCATCGTTATGACGCATATTGGGTACATTCCATGTGGTGTGCCGTGATGGCAGCGTCATCATCATCACACAGGGAGATACTGCTGGTTACGCAGTATCTCCCTGTGTACTGGTTACGCAGTTACGATGTGCATGTGAGACCATATCGCGATGCCATGTGTTGTATGGCATCGCGATCGTCATCGTCATCACGGCACACCACATTACGTGTGGTGTGCCGTGATGGCAGCGTCATCGTCATCACGCAGGTGGCTACTACAAACGTGGGACGCACGACCCATGGCATAAGGAGCTTCGCCCCTAAAAGTCGGCACGATGGAGCTGGGGCCCAGAGCAAGAGCGAGCCTTTAAGGCTCTATCCGAAGCTCTAGTGGCCACAGCCGATCTGGAGCTGCCCGACCTCAACAGGGAGTTCGTTGTCCAGGCGGACGCGAGCGACCTGGGTCTCGGGGCGGTGCTGCTTCAGGAGCATGACGGCGTCCTCCGGCCTGTCGCCTTTGCGAGCCGGTCACTTAACGCCGCCGAGCGCAACTACAGCGTGACTGAAAGGGAATGTCTCGCTATAGTTTTTGCTCTCCGGAAGTTCGACTGCTACGTCGACGGTGTGCCATTTGTGGTGGAAACGGACCACATGGCACTCACCTGGCTTAAGCGCTTGCGCGAGCCCTCGGGCCGCCTCGCGCGCTGGGCGTTGACCTTGCAGCGGTACAACTTTGTTGTGCGCTACCGGAAAGGGAGTGCAAACGTCGTGGCTGACGCCTTGTGGCGTGCCCCCCGGTTTTGGCGTCTGACACTTGTGTCCGCCACTCCCGAGAGCAGTCGCACCTAGTAGACCCCGGGGCCTCTGGCTCCAAGGGGTCGAAAGGCGCGCAACCCGAAGGCGAAGTTACTTTCGAGTCGATTGCCTCGGGTGAAGACGCGTACCTGGTAGACCCTTTCACGTCCGACAGGTATCGTCTTCAGCAGAGAGGACCTACTCAAGGCACAGCAGGACGATCCGTTTTGTCAGCAAATTGTTGACGGGCTCAATGAGCTGAGCTCCCAAGAGGAGCGTGGCGGTCAACCCGCCGTGCGCAAACGGACAGCTGGTATTGCTGTCGGCGCCGAGTGCCTGACGCAGACCGGTATTGCTGCGGGCACGTTGGACTCGTATCTGCTTGATGCTGATGGTGTTCTCCTGCGCTACGTTCCATCTGAAGAAGCTCCCCAGGAGTCTTTCAAGGTGGTGATACCCCGCAGTCTAAGGAAAGCCACCCTCGGCTATTTCCACGACTCGCGGTTGGCCGGACATGCAAGTGGCCTTAAGACTTTTCAAAAGTTGTGCCGCTCTGCTACCTGGCCTGGCATGAAGCGTGATGCCCTTCACTACGCCCGCTCATGCCGCGTGTGCCAATGCGTGAAGCCTCGTTGGGGCAAGCCTCCCGGGCTCATGCAACCGATCGACAGCCAAGAACCCTGGCGAGTCGCGGCCTGTGACATTATGGGACCCTTCCCAAGAAGCCGGAGAGGCCATGTTTTTCTCCTGGCCGTCACAGATCACTTCACGAAGTGGGTCGAGTTGTTTCCCCTTCGGAAGTTAACGGCACGCGCAATCTGGGACAAGTTGACCGAGGTCTTTACCCGCTTTGGCTTTCCGGTGGAGTTGATCACGGACAATGCGTCCTATTTCACGGCCAAGGTGTTTGTGGATGCGTGTGCTGCCTTCGGCATCAAGCACCGCAAGACAACCACGTATCACCCACAGGCCAACCCGACTGAGCGGATAAACCGGCACCTCAAGCCCTTGCTGACAGCCTTTGCGCAGCAACACAGGGATTGGGATGCCTGTCTTAACGAGATCGGCTTCTCCTTGCGGTCCACGGTGAACCGTTCGACAGGGTACACGCCCGCTTTCCTCAACTTCGGGAGAGAGCTGCCTAACCCCATGGACTGCGTTCTGCGGGGCGGCAGTGAGGCGTGCGCCACGAAAGCCGGCCCGTCTGGCTACGCGGCGGAGCTACGCTCACGGATGGACGCAGCCCTTCACCTGGCGCGTTCCAACCTGGAAAAAGCGCGAGCTGGACAGAAGGCTCAATACGACCGGTCGCATCGGGACGTGCACTACGATGTCGGCGATCTCGTCCTCAAACGCAACCACGTCTTGAGTGACGCCGCCAAAGGCATCTCCGCCTCCCTGTCGGCCAAGTGGTTGGGCCCATACCGAGTGCAGACCAAAGTGTCGCCTCTGGTGCACAAGCTGGCTGACTCCCAAGGGAGACTAGTCGGCGGTCCAGTTAACGTCTCCGACCTCAAACCTTTCGTTGCCCGCAGCAACGACTTGGGAGGGGGGACGGCGGTCACCGAACCGCTGGAAAACCGTGAGAAGGCTGGCCCCAAGCCACGCCAACGGTACAACCTGCGGAAACGCACTTAAGCAACCTTTCTCCTACTAGCAGGTAGCTGGACTTTATTCCATGCCACGTTAGTGACAGGAGAATAAGTGCTAATGTGCGCAGACACACGTCTGAAAATGGTAGAAGGCCCTCTTGGTCGAAAATACCCACGGATGTGTTTTGCAAGCCTTACCCTGGCAAGCGCCCCTTTATTGGGCAGCATTGTCAGACAGGCACCTTTTTGGCAAGCTGGCTATGCCGGGCAGGGTAGCAAACCGGTTACTGTACCAGGTTAACCTTTCTGCTTTTCCCTTTTCATCTATTTCTCTCTCTGGCTATGCCGGGGGGCACTGCTGTCCAACCCCCTTCGTCACCCTGTCGTCTCCCTGCGCCTGGCTCTACTGTGCCGCCAGCCTGTTCCTGAGCAGTTGACCTGCTGTCTTCTGGTCTGCCCTGCCGTGGCCTGGTCCCTGCCTTCTGCCCTCTTGACACCACCTTCCTGCCCAACCCACCTGGCGGCCTCGGCATCCGCTTTCGGCGGTTGGTCCGCCCACCCAAGCTTTGGCCCAGGCCCCAGCGTGGTCGCTCCGGCTTCCGATCCTGGTTGCCTGCCGTCCCAGGCGGCCGTCCATGCCTGCCCTCGTCCCAGCGACTTTCGGCGATTGGCTGCTGCACGCACGTTGCAGCCACGCCTCGTACGTTCCCGGCTGCCATCCTCAGACCGTTGAACTTCAAGCGAGCTGGCTGCCACCCGTTGTGCTGTGCTGCCCTGTTCCTCTTGGGCTGCGGACCTCCTTCCTGGCAGTGGGCTCTTCCTGGTGTGGTGGAACTTTTGGTGAGACTTTTGTGCGACCAAGGCCTACCATGGACTCGCGTCAACGGGATCGACAACCGCGCCTGTCCGTGCTGTGCGGCAACGTTCTTCTGTCCTAGCCTTCGTGTAGATGACTTCCCCTTTTCGACATTGCCCCGTTGGTCAGCCCCCCTCGCGGCTGAGCTGACCTTGCCACTTGGCCTCGGACAGCCTCTTTCACAGGCTGGCCTCGGTCTTTAGGAGGGGGGAATGTGGGAATCGAGCGCGCCCTCCCCTTTAGGCGCCTCGTTCCCCAGCTAGCGCGAGTGCTGGCCCCGTGCTCCTCGAGCGCCGGGAACATGGCCACCGTGGTTTCGCCGCCAGGCCTTTTTGTCTGATGCAAGCCACGCGTCGGTCTTCCCTGCACGGAGACACGTTGTCCGAACATGGCCGGACAATGCCTTCCCCTCGCATCACGCTAGCACACGTGACGGTGCTTCGCCCATCGTCATTGGCCGCCCGTGACAGCCCGCTTTCCCCTGAGCTTGCTTCCGCCCGGCCAGCCCGGCGCTCGCGCGCCGTGGCAGATGCTCACAGGCCTGCACGAGAGGTTGACGCGCTACTTGAGCAGGCGGCTTCTCGTACGTGCGCTCGGCTGCTGCCCTTTGTGTGATAGCCGTAGCGCCTGCCGGCAAGCGTTCACTCGGTCGGTTTTGCGGAGTTACCTTAACGGGCCGCAATCCCGTGATTGTCGCACTGTGCTGTATCTTGGGTTAATAAACCCGTGATTGTTGACGACCTGCCTCGAGTGCCATCCCTGCGCCGTGTCGGTGAGTCGACGAACCCGGCCGTAGCGTCTTTGTGCGCGACGGCAGTGGAGAACGTCGCGTCCCTTCCCGGTCGCTTCGTAGGGTAAGCTTGTGTAGCAAACCTATCTCCACACCATCCATGTCAGTCCCTCCGTCCGTCCGTCCATCCGCCTGTCCATCCGTCCGTCTGTCCGTCCCTCTGTCTGTCTGTTTCTCTGTCTGTCCTTCCGTCCATCCCTCCATGTCCGTCCGTCCGTCCGTCCATCCATCCGAGCTCTGGCCAGGAGCCAGGTGGCCGCCGGGATGCGCAAACGGACGCCGGTCGCGTCGGACTCCACAGCGCTCGCGCTTTGCTTGCGTAGCGTCGCTGTGCCCCGCGTTTGCAATCATTCTGACCGACGCCGTCTCAATGGACACAGGCGTTCACGGGATACACTTTCGAATTTACAAAGCGTCCGTCAATTTAAGCGCTGGAACGCGGATGGCGTTTGCACGATGCGCAAAGCGCGAGCAAATACTAACGCATGCGAACGGAGGAAGATTAGGCTCGCGTCTCGCTGTGATTCGCGGTAAAAAATTAAAAAAGAAAACACGCACACATTCGGTTTGTGTGTTATCCCACTGAGAGTGTAAAAGAAAGAAGACATGGCATCAGGGTTGCCGTTGGTGCTACTTTGCGCCAAATTGGCTACTTTTTGAACCCCGTCTGGCGACAAAAATTTGCAGTTGGTGCCATGGCTATTTTCTGGCTAGTTTTAAAGTGCTGATTTGGCGCATTAAATAGCCATTTTTTATCATTTTTGCAGACGAAATACGTTGTTTTTCAAGCTTTTCTCTCACTTCAGTGGATGCTTACGGTTGTCCTCCACCCACCAGTAGGCTGGTGCGCATCGGGGCACTCTTAGGCGACGCTAAGCGCTTCTCCGAATACGGAGTGGCGAAGTTGCGAGCAAGGTGACGAACGCGTGGCCAGCCCGGTGGTCAAGCTTCCCGCCATCCAGTGTGATGCTACGTGCAAGTTTTACGAATAATTGTGATGCGCAGTGCGTATTCTCGTGTAAACTTGGGAAAACAGACATCTGCAACGAAATTTACCTGGCCTGTTCATCTACAACCAGAATTTGGTCTGCAGCTTCAACAAAAATCTGTTTCTACTTACATGTTCCTACTGACTTGCTGGCTGGAATATCCTAAAATAACTGTGTCTGGCAAGAACTCAAATTTTCTAAATAAAATATATGGACGCGTAATGAATTTATCACAATTCGCCATTTAATTTATTTCCAACTTATCGGTGGCTTTCAATGGCTTTACTCATTCAAAATGCTATTATTTATTGATCAATACTAAAGGATCTGCTCATAATATTACTTATGTTCCATGTGGCTACAAATTAGGCAATAATATTAAATGGCATGGCTACGTTGGCTACTTTTGGCTTGAGTTCTGGCTCCTTTTGAAGTCCACCCAACGGCAACCCTGCATGGCATAGTCAGTGGAATGGCCACACGCTTTCACCGAACCCACTTTGGAATGTACAAAGTGTCATTCAATTTTGTCCGTAGCAGCCGTCGTGACGAGGGCTCACATTTTTTCGCATGAATCCACTCCTCCGCTGCGTGCACATGGTGTATCTTGACTGACTGATGGCTTATCAAGCACGCATGCTGCAGTGCAGCCTGTTTGCATCGCCTGCCCGACTCTCAGCAAGTGTCAAGATGTTTCCTTGTCAGTGACTGGGCAAGCCTCTAGCGTCATTCGGATCGTAAACAGCATCTAAGGTTTCCAACGGAAGGAAGGACAGTGTGTACAAGGATAACACTACGTTTTCATGTGCAGCGTAAATGGACAGTACGACGACAAGACTACATTCTCCACCCTTGTTCTCCAAACATCAGGGCTAGCCCTGCTTCACACGAGGTTGACTTCGTGATCAACGATAGGGAAGCCGAGGCCACATCGTGTTTTTTTTTTCACTTCTTAGGAGACGTACAGAAAGGTTTCGCGATGGCACTGCCTTGGATACCACGCTCCATCTTTTCCTGCATCGCGCAAAATAAAGGTATTCCATACATATGCGGAAGCAGCCCGGGTTGTTCCACGTCTGGACTCACCCAACATTTTAACTCCAAAGCCGCCCACATCATCATCGCGGAAATGTGTGCTACACAGCCCACAATGAACACTGGGCTGTTTCCCCGTTTTCAGCTCCCTTAGTCAAGCACCTCACCGCCGCGACGTCTTGGAGACGCGCATTTACATTGGGCTCGCTCGAGTACACCCTGTCGCGTTTCGGCATTTCCCTGGAAATGTTGTTCCGGTCTGATGCAACAGAGTGGTCGCGTTTCATGCGCGCGAGGCGCGATCAGTGTCATATGCTACACGTGCGGCAGCGGCGGTGGTTGATGGACGCCAACCTAATCTTCGGATTTACGTCTTTCCATGTGGGTTGTCTGCCCAATGTCTGCACTACAGGGGCCTTTTAGATGTGAAGCATCTTATGGCGAAGCTTAATCCGGTGGTGGTGGTGGTGGTGGTGTGCCGCGTGCCCACCCTTACTGCGCATGCGCAAACAGTTAAAGAAAAAATAAAAATAAAAAACCTCCTCTCCCCCTCTCTCTCCTCTAGGCATCCCTCCCCACGGCAACCACACCCTCACTGCGCATGCGCCTCCCTTCCTCTCTCCCCTCTTACACTCCCCCCTCTCTCCATCCCTGCCCGCGGCGTCTAACTCCCCCCTGCGCATGCGCGTCCCCCCTCTCTCTCCTCCTACGCTCCCCCCTCTCTCCTCTACGCACCCCTGCCCACGGCGTTCATACTCCCACTGCGCATGCGTGTCCCCCCCTCTCTCTCCTCTCCTCCGCTTCCCCCTCTCTCGCCTCGCGACGCCGACGCAGGCAGCGTCTGCTAGCGAGTTTCTTGGTTGAAAAAAACCGACTGCTCGCGCTGCACAACCGTTCACTGGCCATCCCGTATATATGGCAATGGATCTTGACCTCCAAGGTGGTGCCGGTGGAAGATTTCTCCTGTGCGTTGTTGAACAATAAAAATTCGCAGCGTGCGCGTTAACTAAAAGCGAAGTGCGGGTCTCTGTGTCCAGTCGGAGTCTTCTGTCTCTCATTGCCCATTAGCAGCGATTGGCATGTTCCAGTAGGAAACACCGCTCCATCACTGCGTGCTTTGCACACCTCCTCAGTTTTCTCTCCTGCGCAACGCTGCGATAGGGCCAGCGTCAACGCCACCGCCAGTGTAAGCGTTAGCGCCCGCTGCTTCACATCTACACATGGTTCCCTTTAGCGGGAGATGGTGTAATTTTTTGGTGAACCTACCGTCAACAAACCCAGTGACCGAAAACGAAGCCCGAGCAAGAAAACTTCTTTTTGTCTCGACTGCAGGAATCTACAAGAATCAGCTGTCCACACCCTCATACGTTTCTGTCCACCCAGGCGTGACGGACATTGCGATATTCTGCTGAAAACGCTGTGCTTTCCCGCCCCTCGGACGTTTTGGGGCGTACACGGCGGGTCACACGTGCGGCAGCGGCGGTGGTTGACGGACGCCAACCTAATCTTCTGATTTACGTCTTTCCATGTGGGTTGTCTGCCCAATGTCTGCATTACAGGGGCCGTTTTGGTGTACCTACCGTCAACAAACCCAGTGACCGACAAACGAAGCCCGAGCGAGAAAACGTCTTTTTGTCTCGACTGCAGGAATCTACAAGAATCAGCTGTCCACACCCTCATCCGTTTCTGTCCGCCCAGGCGTGACGGACATTGCCATATTCTGCTGAAAACCCTGTGCTTTCCCGCCCCTCGGACCTTTTGGGGCGTACACGGCGGGTCACACGTGCGGCAGCGGCGGTGGTTGACGGACGCCAACCCAATCTTCTGATTTCCGTCTTTCCAGGTTGGTAAAGCCACTGTTTTTTGCCGTAAACTATATTATCCCATTCTACCGCTGCCGTGTTAAGTGTTTAGTGCTCTATTTTGTTATTGCGGAGCTTTGAGTGCCTGAATACGTGTTGTTTGGCAGGCTTCATTTCCTTAAATCACTGATATGACAGACTTGCGGAAACTGCGATAAGCCTCTTTCAGACGATGGGCGTGCGATGAACTACTCGTGATGTGGAAACGCCTACCATTTAAGCGAATGCTCCGGCTGCTCAGAGGCCACATTCAAAGCTAAAGGCGAAAAGGGCCGCCGACAATGACGATGCACAGCGTGCCGCACATCTAAATCGGAAAGTAGCGACAAGGTGAGCTTGCCTTCTGATGTCACCTTATTTATGGCAGACATAAGTCGCAGGCTTAGTGCCCTTGCTGATTTGCCATCGCAGTTGGAAGAAGTTAAGGTATCCATTAACCTCATGTCGGAGAAGTATGGCGAAATTCTTCACCGACAGGTGAGACAAGGTAAAATCCGAGACATACAAAAGAGAGTAACTAAGCTCGAAGAAAGCCATGAAAAGGAAACCCTTGGTAATCTAAAAACAGCAGTTGACGATCTTGAGTGGCGAAGCAGAAAGTTAAACTTCGAGGTACACGGTACTCCGCTAACACAGAATGAAAACCTGCTTGAAAAGTTGAATGCCGTAGCTAGTTCTGTTAACATTTCGCGCCTGACACTCAATGATGTTGAGAATGTGCATCGGCTCTCTCACAGAATTGGGCAGACACCAGGAATTATCGTGCGTTTTGCCAGGCAGTCTAGTCGAGACATGTGGCTAAGCAAGCGAAAAGACCTGCGGGCTTCTAAATCCAATGTCAAAGTTGTAGAAAATGTGACCAAAAAAAGTCGCGATCTTCTGTGCCATGTCAAGGGATGGGCAGTGAACAACGGCTTTCGATTTGCATGGCATGCATATGGAAAGGTTCTCGCTCGTCGTACTAAACATGATCGAGCGATAGTCGTCCCGACTTTAGCGGACCTTGACATGCTGCTCGAAAACTGTGACACGTAATGTAACTACGTGCATTTTTCTTTTTGCTTCATTCATCAGTTGTGAACTCGCTTCTTTCCGAACCGATAAGCTGATCAGAGTTCAAACATTTTTTCGCGAATGTTAAGTCGTTCTTGAACTGTGTTCACTTCAACCTTCAATGGGGCCGCAATAGGCGTGAGGAACTTGACTGTTTTTTTTAACACGAAGGTGTTTTATGCCGGGGTCCACCACGGCTCCTCTGACGTATTTCCGTCACGGATATGACGTTGTAAAATATAAACTAACATAATGAGATCAAAGAAAAACTAGAAGAAAAAAAACTTCCCCATCTTCCGCTAAAGGGAACCATGTGTGGATGCGAAGCAGCGGGGAGATAATTAGCTTGAGCGGGAGGAACGTCGCCGCTCTCATTTCACGGCAGCGGTCCGGGCGCTCATCGCGGCGCTGCACAGGAGAGAGAATGAGGCGCGCGCGCTCTGTCATTTTCTCACCGCGGAACTACCGTGGCGCCCCCCAGCGGAGTATGCAGCTGTCACACCACCTGTCGTGCGCGCCGCTCCGTAGAGGATTCCTAGAGGAAAGGACGGGGGGGGGGACCGTAGGATAGGAGAGAGAAAGGGAGGGGACGCGCACGCGCTGTGGGACGCGGGAGCCGCATGTAGAGTAGAGGAGAGAGGGGACGCGCATGCGCTGTTGGCATGTAGGACGCGGGCGCCGCTCCGTACAGTAGATGATTCCTAGAGGAGAGAGTGGGGTTGAGCGTAGGAGAGGATAGGGGAGGGGACGCGCATGCGCTGTAGGGGGTGTGGGACGCTCCGTAGGGTAGAGGATTCCTCTAGGAGAGAAAGGGGGTGAGCGTAGGAGAGAGGGGGGAGGCGACGCGCATGCGCTGTGGTGGTGTGGGACGTGGGAAGGAGGGACGGACTAAGCCCCCTCCAAACACATGCAAGCAAGATCAAGGAATGGGGTCAACCTGGGCGACAGACACCACCTGCCTAGCCATTGCTAAGCAGCCTCTCTGTGCTCTCGGCCACGACTCAGATGACTATGATAGTGGTTGACGGCCTTCATATTACTACAGTGTTCTGGTTCGCATAATGGGTGCTTCCCTACTTCATGAAAGTGGCCGGACGCGGGCCGCGGGACGCGGGAGGGACGGACAGAGCCCCGAGCATAAGATGCTTCGCATCTAAAAGTTCCGTCGCCCGGCGTCGAACCTATGACCTCTCGCTCCGCAGCGCGCGGCGCAAAACCACTCTGCTACGGGAGCGTACGTTCCTCAGCTTGCTAACAGCAAGCTATTTATACACACCCTATACCGTTGGCGGTCCTCAGAGCTCCTCGACTTCAGCGCGATTTCGTCATCACTAGCGAGATGGCGCGAAGGTGGCATGGAACGCGCGCTCTAAAGGTCGTTGCACCTCTCGCTGCGATGAGCGTACGCCTCCACGGGGCGTGGTCGCTCGTGCGCGCGCGCTTATCTCCTGATCGGGGCATTCGGGCGCTTCGCACGCCTTGTGCTTCCACCGGCAAGTTTGCTTTGAAGTTACAGTGGTTAAACAGTGCACGAAGGTCGCTTTACTCGCCGCAGCGGCCGCTTTTACGAAAGGAGCACGCCGCTTACACACGAAGTAACAATTGTGGCAGTTGTTCGCGCTCGTCCTGCGTATGCTTGTTCGTTCGTTTCGTGCGTATTTGTTTGTGTTAGAGCAGCACGCTTTAAATGTCGCGGTGTGACAGTTAGCCCGCGCTTGTCTTCTGTATGCTGATTTCGTGCGTCCTTCCTGCTTGAGGTGCGCGCTGCATGTTTCGAGCTGCTTGCCGTTCCTCGCGTCACATTTCAATTTGTTGCTGTAGCATTCATTTCTGCGCCCTTTTGGCGAAACAATGCACAATAAACGCTCAACTACTTATGTGAATACACATCTCACTTTCGTGTTATACCGATTCCTTTGACAGAGGGATCAGCCATGTTTTTTGGCGATTTTCCAGGGCTGTCTAATGTGGTTATGTTCTCTGAGACGTGGTTTGTTTCGGGGCATGACGTTTACACTCTTCTCATGTATAAGTCGTATTACATGAATCGATTCCAAAAGCGTGGTGGTGGTGAGCCAACGCTGCTATCAAATGACTTGGACTCGGAAATGCTTTCGGATTTTTGTATTGTAACTCCGAATTATGAAGTTCTCACAGTGAAGCCTCGTGCACAAGTATTCTGTGTATGCTATCGCCCTCCAGCCAGTGATTGCTCTCAATTTTTTTTCGTTTTTAGAATCGTTGTTTGAGTTTGTTAACGTGAACCGATACTATTTCATTTTAGGGGGGAGATTTCAACATAAACATGTTAGATGTAAATAGTACAACACGGCAATTTGTCTCTTTTAAATATATATTCATTGAGAATGTTACAATGACACCTACAAGATTTACAAATACATCGACGACTCCTATAGACCTGTTTATAACTACTTTAGAACAACGGTTTATCCGCTCTGGCGCTATTATTCGCGCCATCAGCGATAATTTGCCCATTTGTTTCTACAAGTCATACTGTGAACCTATCTACACGCCCCCCCAGAACAACCACTTTTTTATATATCTATCAATGCCGAAACACTGTCTATCTTTAGAGAAGAGTTACTGCAAACGAAATTGAGTATCGTGCTAGAAGAATGTAATCCAGACACCGCATATAAGGTATTTCTACGTATATTTCTAAAAGCCTACCATTGTTCATTCCCCTTAAAAACATGCAGACGCTCCGAAAAATGCAGAAAACCTTGGATGACAAAGGAATTACTGAGCCAAATAAAAAAAACGAAGTCCATTATATAAGGCATTCATCAAAAGTAAGAACCCTGAGGCTCCTAAAGCGTTTAAGGAGTTTAGAAACTGTTACCAAGCAGCTACGAAAGGTTAAAAATTAATAACTACTACATGAATGTAACATGACTGCAGGACACTCTGCGAAGATTTGGAAGACTCTAAATACATTGCTTGTAAAATCCCTAGAACGAACAATTAAGACATTGCAGAACGGCGTAAAATTAATAGGTCGTGATTTGGCAAAAAGGTTCAATGACTTTTTCTTTCTCTCGGTCATTTTTTACATAATGATTCAGATTTTACTTATACGAATTCTTACACTGAACACACAATATTTCTTACACCGGTTTCCGATAATGAAGTTCTCTCGTCTTTTATGGCATTAAGTAACAGTAAAGCCACTGATGTGTAGGGCATTCAAGTACAACCAGTCAAATATGTAACAGATATTCTGCCACCATTTGTAACACACATATTTAACCAAAGTTTGTCATTACGAATATTTCCACGTGACATGCAAACTGCCAAAGTGACAGCGATATTCAAAAAGGGGAATAAAAATCAAATGAGGAACTACAGGCCGATATCCATATTACCAGTGTTTTTGAAAGGTTCTGAAAAAATAATTTAAGAGCGCTTGTCATTTTTTGTACACCGTTAAAATGTGATGCATCCTGAGCAATATGGTTTCCGTAAGAATAATCCCTTTGAGCTTGCCCTGCTTGAACAAAAAGAATTTATGTTAGAGAAATTTGAATGTGAGGAAATGGTACTGGGTATATTCTTAGATTTTTCAAAGGCATTTGACCTTGTTAACCATAGCGTTTTGTTAAGAAAGTTGGAATCTTTTGGCATTAAAGGCGTAGCACACTCTTTAATTTCCTCATATTTAGAACATAGAAGTCAGTCTGTAATTGTTGCAGGAGAAAGATCAGGTGAAAAACCGGTCAGATGTGGTGTTCCCCGGGGAATTATCCTGGGATCATTTTTATTTTTACTTTATGTCAACGAAATTCCGACAATTTATGATGCAGCCAAATTCATTATATACGCAGATGACACCAGTTTTTTTTTTTCAGGGAGCTCAGGAATGGACTTTGTTAATAAAGGTAACGACACGCTATCGAAAATAAATTGTTGGACAACTCAAAACCACTTAAAAATTAACATTGGCAAAACTAAGGCAATCTTTTTTTTGACCGCGGAACAAGACCATCCAACTAGCACCACTAACATTAAATAATCCAGAAATTGAGTTGGTACCATCAACAAATACTTTAGGCGTCTATTTCAATGAACACATGACATGGGATGGCCACATAAACCACCTAATTAGTAAATTATCCTGTACAATAGATGTTAAGCACCGCGTCTTATTCGAATGCCCTACAAGCATCAATATGCTTTTGTATAACGCTCTTTTCGTACCAATACTTAATTATAGACTGCTAGTTTGGGGTACCACCACAAAAGAAAACATTGACAAGCTCGCAGTATTACGAAAACGTGTAATTCGATTAGCATCCAAGGTGTCAAACCTCTCACACACCAGTGATCTCTTTATAAGACACAACATTGTCCCGGTAAAGTCCATATTTAACTATAATCTATTCGCCAGTATAAATCTAGCGTAATCAAAGAAATAGTGCCCTACAAACGCTAGCAGGATTACAGGCCACCTTAATAAAGTACAATATACGCAAACCAGAAGAATGGCAAATTAAGAAATGCCGCACTAATTAAGGTAAACAAATGCTTTGGTTCACGCTACCAGCATTGATAAATAGAACTAGTAACAAAAAGCAGGTTTTTAACATTACAGAAACCTCATTTAAAGAACTACGGAGACTGTTTACCACATTATCCTTACCATGAACTTGCCTTCGAAACGTCGTCGTCTATTTTTTTTTTCATTTTCGTTGTGTTTCAAAGGAAATGTTTTTGAAAGTTTCTTTATGTTGTCTATACAAGCAGGTTTCTTTCTTGCATGCAGATGAGCCTTGTGCAATATATTATGTGTGCTTTTCTTGTTCTTATTTGTAACCACCGTTCACACTGAGATACGTGTAGGGTGGCCGCGACACCCTCAAACTGATTGATCAGCTTTTTCCCCTAATCTCTCGCAACATTATTGTTGTAACTAAATAAATAAATAAATAAAAATAAAATATCGCCCTAGAAATTCGACGATGGGTATCACGAATTAGGTGCGGCTTTTGTGATTTCTAAAAAAAATGGCTGCGCCGTAAACTGCCAAGCACTACGACATTCTAATATAAACTTCCCTCAAGCCTGCAATGGAAAAGCTAATTAACGAGTGTTTGTTAATGAGTGGCAACAATATAATTTCAGCTGCGGCAAAGTATTTCTGCCTCGACGTAGTAGTCGTGGTCAAAAACGACAGGGGCGGTACTGTCCTAGTATCTTCATAAAAGCACTGTATAGTCTAAAAAACACCCTTTATAATAATAGGACATCGGTAAGCGGCCTAGTCGACGGTGACGCTTTCTTCCTGTCTTCAAATGCGTTCTAAGATGCATTCGTAGCAAGGAAATGTAAAGCATGGTGGGAAGTGGCGGGTGGAAACGGATTGCGATAATCAGGTTGTGTTAACAGTCATCAGTGCATCGGAAAGGCTGGAAGGCGTTTAGACAGGTGAAATTTCGTCTTCGTTGCCAGCTCCGGATCATCAATGGTGGGTCAATTTGGAAAGCCTTCCAAAACAAACACTCCGAAGTTGATCAGGTCGGTTTCACGTAGATAGGTCCCTTATCGAAACGTCTGCCAGCTTGCGTGATGGATTGATTTGATTCAGACAGTATTTATAGCGAAACCGTGGCAAGTAGGCGTCAAAATATACTTGGTCTGAAGTCGCGTTTCGAAGGTCACCGGCTTGAATAGCTAATGCACCGAAGCCCGAACAGCGTTCCCCGATTGCTGCTCACAAATCCTATTACATATGTGTGCTATGGGAAAACAGGAACGAGCCCCTAGAATCCTGTATTTTTTCTTACTTACCTAGATTTAATCCAGCGAAAGCAGAAGTGCTATATATGGCACTGTGGAAGCTCTCCATGTAGGTCAATTCAGAAGCAAAGCTGCTGTGTTGCGAGTGGTAACTTCCAGCCCGATATGGCACAGGGTACCAAGTGTCTGAAACATACATTCAATTACAATAATTGATGAGGTTTTACGCCCCAAAACTACGATATCATTGTGATAAACACCGTAGTGGAGGGCTCCGAAAATTTCGCCCACCTTGTTAAGAATAAAAGAAAAAAAATTATGTGCACAGGTCTCTAACATTTTGCTTCCATCGAAATGCAGCCGTCGGGGCCGGGATGCGCTTCTACAAATATCTGGCCAGCACTCGAGCACATCGGCATGCTCAAGAAGGGGGGGGGGGGGGGAGGCTAGTCACCTAAGACATTGACTTAGCAAGGGGCGGGGAAGCTTCGCCGCCCCTGATGGGGAACCCCGCGCACGCCTATGGTTGAGCACCGTATTCCTTAGATCACTGCGGTCGGGTTGAAACACTGTTAAGCAGCAAATGCTCACAGTACAAATCCAAAGTCGTCAAAAACAGTTCTAAATCGAAATGCTGCTGTGGCATCAACCATTTCCTGGGCTGTTTTTACCTATAAATAAAGAAAATCTTCAGGAAACCCTTTCCTTTTTTATTTCTCAAAAAACCACATATGCAACCACCCATTTCATCTTGTTTGTTACTTCTGTGATGCATTCAAAGGCTATGCACGGCAGTTGTAATTGAGAAACAAGATGGCGGTGTCATATTTGGAGGTTAAAACTGTTCGTTTATTTAGAAAATATTATCTGTCCTGCACGAAATAAAAAAAAGGACTCAACCGAAGGCACTCCTCTTTTCCGCAATTTAGTAAGCTGAAGTTGCAAGCGTCCCATTTGCTGAACATTCTCTTGCCTGAGAAACCAAGTCTTAGCAAACCAAATGTGCAGTACAATGCAATCGCATACCGAACATTCGCTTTTGCGACGCAGCTGGTCTTAACATGGTTATGTGGTAATTATGTTAAAGGCTACGGTGCATTAAGTGCCCGCTACCATCAATAATCAGAAGAAAAGCTAATGGAGTGGCAACTTTACAGCGGAGCGCTTAAGCGTTTTTTATGCCGTTTCGCGTTGGCTGACATTAAACCGGTGCTCGCTATTGTAGTCCTCTTCTGCATCTTCTGCTCCGCTCTCAGAACACGTGCCCCCCATTAGTCTAGCGTGGGATGCAATAGCTCGGATGAGTGAGAGAACGAATACAGACACAGAGTAGGAAATAGACAGCAAGAAAGAGAAAGAAATTCAAAGGCGAAAAAATTTCTTGATGAGGCGGGATTGGTACCCGCGTACCCACGAACCGAAGGTGAGAACTGTAACCACTCGGCTCTCTAGGCGCGTTAGGAGAGCATAACATAGCACGGTATAGTATAGTATAGTATAGTATAGTATAGTATAGTATAGTATAGTATAGTATAGTATAGTATAGTATAGTATAGCATAGCATAGCTAGGGATGGAAAAGACAAGTCAGGGTGCAGAGGAGGAAAAGGAGCAGGGGAGAAAGTTCAACACAGCATAGAGAGAAACAAAATGAAAGAAAGGGAAGAAAAACCACAAAGAGAAAAAAAGTTTAGAAAGAAAGATAATCAAACAAATATAAATAGATATATAGAGAGATATAGATAAATGAAACGAGAATGAAATGAGAAATAAGGGAAATGAAGAGAATTAAATATATGCGTAGAGAAGTAAATAGCAATAAATAGTGGCACAAGTGACATAGAAAAATTAGGGAGAAGAGAGAACAAGAAATAATGATATGAGGAAAGAGAGAGAAAGATCAAGAGAAACAAAAGAATGCGGCCCAGCCCTGCACTTCCTTCAGGTCTGGCACCACTAGTGCGAAGATGCCCTAATTTTTATGGCATGCCCACTGCAGGTAAGAATCAATAATATGGATTACATCATATGAGTGAGTTATGACGCCTGTTATTCATATATACTAACAGCTGCACTACTAGGAAAAATTGAGGGATTCTTTCATAAGTTACACAGGCAGTCTCATGTAGCTGGTGCCAGATTTTAAAATATAGCGGTAGAAATTAACCGGTCAAACCAAAATACTGCTGTTTACCGTCGGCAAAAGGAAGTCAGGCAGTTCGATCCGCGCCGCTTGATAAAGGAATGTTATTATTAGGCTCTGAAGAGTCATCTCTGCTTTCCAAAATCAAAATGAACTTTATCGAATGCACTTATCTTTTGCAGAATTTAGTGTAATCGAATTGTAGGGGCCCCATTTGGTGAAAATCTTCTTTCCTGAGAAACCAAGTCCAAGTAAAGTCGATGTGCATTATAGGGCAATCGTGCGTGAACATGCTTTCTTTATATGGAGAGCAAATCCGCAAGTCGTAGTGTCATATAACTCGGGTCCTGTCCGTCATTTTCGTTTTTTTTTCTGTAGCATGAATTGTAACGAATGTGTGAACCAGATTTTCATTTACGGTGTCTACCCCATATCATTAAAAAAATTTTCAGAAAAAGTGTAGGTGTCTAACTTACTTCGAGCTCACTTCTATGACTGTTAATCTTAAGTGTGGCGCACGTTATTCTTTTTGTGTGTTAATGATTATTTTAATACCTGACCATTAAAATAATCAATATAGTAGGGAAGAAGTGAGGGTAAAGGATGGGTGAGTTTTCTCTCTGCGATATCCCGCCGCGAGTGGCATATATAGAGTGTATTTCATTGCACACGAATATAATATGGCAGTAGATAGTGGTAGCACGTCTGTTTATCTTTTCTTTTTGCAGGAGTAACACTTATAAGTGCTTATTAATCACCAGTCAATCGTACAAACGAATATATTCGTACTTACAGTAGACTATCTTTGTTTGCCTCGGAGCATTGGCGTCTGAAGTAAAGAGTACAAACAAACTTAGGTGACAGAAAACACATAGCACAACAAAAATGCGCATTGCAAAACAACTATATTTATAGGACAAGAATAAATGAGGCATTAAAAAACATCATAAGTGCGCAGTTGTTTCTTCATAAAAGGTTCACAAACGAAGAATGTCGACAATCAGTGGATTCCGATTCATTGACCAAAATGTGGCATTTTGGTTCGTTGATTTCTAAAATAGCAGGCTCTTCAGAAAAAGTTAGCTTAGCGTTCACGTTTTACGGAAAACAGGTCAACGCCCTACATAATTAAAATTATATTTCGCCGTTTCGCTAGATTGATATACACCAAAATTATAATTGCGTGATTCTATGAGGAACATTATTGACAGGTCCTGACATATAAATTGACATGCATGTTATGTACAACAAGATTTGCACCTTGCTGGCTGCTTCGCATTACATCGATTCCCACAATGCGTGGGATCTGCTGGTTTTTAAATATTCTGCTTATCAACGTCTTTTGCGGCTGTTTGTACGTTGCCTAAAAGTGGGGTTACCCTCAATACCTGAGAGCCCATCAGCGCGCACGTTGTCAACTGTTATCAGTCTGAAATGCACAGTTATAGAAGCTGCTTTCGGCAGTCAACAATTAAGCGCGACGAAACACCTTGATCGCGCTTGTTGTGATGATGATGGTCCGTTTAACATGAATTTGTGGTGGAGTGGGTGCTTGTTTGCACAAGAAACTAAAACGAGATAAGGAATGAACGGACGATGGGAAGTGTCACGAACTGGCGCTGGCCTCCAACACAGGTTTCTTGGGAAGCCACCCACAAATGTGATAACGCAAAAACGATCCTGCCCAAGATAAAAAAGTAAAGCACGAGTACTCCACCAAAAAAAAAAGCAAGAAAAAAAAAGAAAAAAGAAAACAGGAGATCACAATGATGTCCTGATAACAAAAGAGCCAGCAGCGGCCGAAATGGCTCGCCTTAGCATGCCTTTTGTTCACCACTAAGAAACTAGATTCTCTCCTCATTACGCTGTCCTCGGCTATATGACGGTTCATCTTCGTTATCAGTTCTTTATATTACCCGCTCAGCGCTTGCGTGTTTTCTATGTTGCGTGCGCATATTTGCACCTGTGTCACTAATAATATGCGTGCTTTCACAAATAAACCTCAGGACGATTTCAGAGCTTATCCATGCCGCCTCTACTTATGCATTCTTTTCTTTTACTGCGCTGTAACATTCTAGCAGGTTCCATCGTCTGGTTTACTGAGATTGAAAAAAAAAAACATGGAGGACCCTTGAGCTTCGCCTTCAAGGGTACAACGCTGTAATGTAATCTGGCTCTGGGCACATCGCCTTCTGAACTGCCAGCATTCCGTCGTTTTGCGGTGGATGCCTCAACCGTGCCGAAAAAAAAAGAAAAAAACGAAGGTCTGCGCGCGTAACATTGGCCGTTTCAAAATTTTTCTAGGATGCCTACTGCAAGTACATTTGCGAGGTGCCCTCTACGCCATGATTGTCCCGTTTGCAAATCAGCGAAGGGCCCTCTAGACGTCCGTAACGCAACAAGCGAACATACGCAGCTTCTCACTTTGTTGGTGCTTTTGCTGATGATAGTGATTACATATGTCTCAATGCTTTGTCAGGGTGGGCCTTAAAGGGGCTCTGCAACACTTTTCCAAGTAGCCATGGAATGGATTCACTAAAGGAGCTTACTGCCTCACGAATTGACCGCCGCAAAAATTTTGAAAATCCGTCCAGTACGAGCGGAGTTACAAAGATTTGTCGCACGCTGCAATTGCATTCTCTCTTCTCTCTTGAGAGGAAAGTGATGGAAGATAAACAGGGAGGGATGGCATCGGGATAGAAAATACGTCATGCTCACCTCGTGACGTTGAGCACTTTTTCTCTTCTTTTTTTTTCTTCGAATGCCTGGCTTTTAGTGCGATCGCGCGCGCACGCGTGGACAAGTCACGGCCTCCCACGGCGGCTCTAGTAACGATCGAGCGCGCCATGCTCAAATCAGACAATGGCTGATACTTCGCCTGTGACGCAGTGATTTTTGAGCTAGTAGCGTCATTTGTCGAGAGAAGAGAAAGCAATTTTTAGCTGATTTTGAGAATTTATTGTATATTGCAGGCTGCTTGCTGCGCTGCAATATTTGGCTCGCGTGTTCTCGGGAGCCTCGACTAGCGATCAGCAGCGTTTTCTGACCATGCTCAAAAAGAGTTGCAGGGCCCCTTTAAGAACACCCACTGGTTGCGCAATTCACATGTGACGCCTGGCGCGGTGCTAAGCCCCTGCCACCCAATATTACATGCGTTAAGGAGACTCCTCTCACTAATTACATTCGTACAGCGTTGTTTCTTTCTTCCGAACTAGTTTTAAGAAGTGACGTGGCTGTGTGGGCAAGCATCTGCTTGCCACGCAGAATGCCTGCGTTCAATTCTCTCTACATCGGAAGGTTATCATTATTATTATTTATTTTATTTGCATATTTCTCGATTTCTCGCTCAAGGACAACGCTGAGTTTTCGCCTCTTTTACGCTATCGCCTTAATAGTGGCTTGTACATGCCCTATTCCAGTTTCTATGCTTTGAGCCTTAGTCACTTGAATGCAAGGAATGCGGGCCCTGAAAGAAATGATGGCCGGTGGTACGCCAGACGAGCAGAACCAGCCAGCTCACATCGCGTTTTTTTTTTCAGTTATTCAATTTGCTTTGAATATGAATGCTACATACGCTTAAGTGGGTGACAGTTATTTGGTTTTCTCATAGATACAGGCAATGTGCAGGGGGTTTTCACATGACTGCAGTCGCTTGCTGGAGATGTCGGCTTCGAGGAAGAGGCCAGAAATCTTCGCTGTAATCGCGATTGATTTAAAACTACCTTTAACGCGATAGCGTTAAAGAGCTCGTTTCGCAGAAATTCCGGCGTCGGCGTTGGCGTCGGCGTCGTTGGTTGTGAGCGAAAAATCATCATCTTGTCCGTGACCGAAAAATCGAGAAAGATGCAAATAAAATCAATAATAAAAGTTTCCGGGTCCGAGTGAGGATCGAACCCGGGCCTTCTGCGTGGCAAGCAGGTGTTCTACCACACAGCCACGCCTCTGCTTGGAAACACAGTGAAATAACTTCCTCTGCTTGGAAATGCAGTCAAAATAACTCATGCTTCGCAAATGCAAGCGTCCTTTATATAGGCGTCGCAATATAACATGTGTAGTGGGGAAGAGAGACAGCATCGAGTCGGAGCAACAGTAGAAGACGACTAAGACGAAGAGCCGAGAGAGCGCGTGACAGTGACTGACGCCCCTGATATCAAGCCGTTGGTTTTCTTCAATAAACCCCCCTTATAATTTGGTGGATGTGCTGGGTAGCCTTCGAAGCTGGACCTACGAAGTCGCACCTTACCTCCAGTGCCAGCAATGCCGGAAGAACCCTCCACCCAAGGTACCTCCCAGATTCCCGCCACCGCATGTCCTGGCGTGATACCACTGCGTCACCCACCGATCTTCAGCGGCACTGACGACCAAGACGTTGAGGAGTGGCTGGCTATTTATCACAAGGTGAGCGCAGCGAACAAGTGGGACGATGCGGCAAAGCTGACCTACGTAAGCTTTTACTTGGCCGGCGTCGCTAGTCTCTGGTTGCGGAACCACGAAGCTGACATTACCAGCTGGGCTTCCTTCAAGAAGGCATTTTCGGAAGTATTCGACCGCCCTGCTGTACGAAAGCTCCGCGCGGAACAACGACTTCGTGAGCGTGCTCAACAGCCGGGAGAGACCTTCACGAGTTACATTGAAGATGATGTTGACTTGTGCAAGCGTGTCAACCCATCGATGCTGTCTCTCTTCCCCCCTATCTCTCTTCCCCTGATATCAAGCCGTTGGTTTTCTTCAATAAACCCCCTTATACATGTAATATTCCAGGAATATTGCAGAAATTATGATCATGAATCATCATTTCTGTTTCCGACAGACAAAGTACAGTGAGCTTAAACAGCTTTTGCTGTTAAAAACTTCATAGACACAAGGATATGCCACGAGCCGAACATATCCGATGCAAAAATATATCTTGTCATGAGGCATAACAAAATTTTCTGCACTGTTCTCAACGGTATTTTCAATTTATTATGCCGAACTCACATGACTTTCGGAAATAGGTTACCCCTCATAAACGTTCATTTACGCGTTCTCAATGTCGCCATCACCATTTTTCAAATTTTCTGCACCTTTGGAGCGCGAAACTGGCCCGAAATCACGTGCCTCAATTGAACGCTGGGGCGCGTTTGCGGGAGCCGAGGCGGAAAATCATGCCGTGCGCAGCGCGCACCACCGACGCGCGACGAGAATCGAGGAGAAAACACGCGCGCGTAGGAGAGCGCCCCAACTTTCCTGGATCAGTGGGTTTAAGAAGTATTGATCCCGCCCCGCCACCTACCGAAGGCTTTCCGTACCTAACGTGATTTTTCACTGCCTCCATGATCGGTGTCGTTGCAAGATTTCTCCATTTCACCTCGTTCCGCACGGTCTGCGTGCGAAACCCGCCTTTAATTTCTGCATTTCTGCATTTCGCCCGCCTTTAACCAACCGTGGCGTCACATGATAACGTCATCGTGTGACATCACAGTGACGCCATAGGGACGTAATCATGACGTCACAAATTTATTTTGGTGATCTGAATGACGACGTCACATGTTGACGTCAGGACGTGACGATTTTTTGCATCCCTCGTGTTGGCACCGACACCGCGGGAAGGCGGGACGGCAGTCAATTTTCTTGTTTGATCAGGCATCTAAGGCTTTCGCCAAAATACCGACAATCCGTTTGCCAACTCTTCAAGAGCAGTTATAAAGGAAAAAGCTCTAGACGCATCAGGTACTTTCTGGTACTTAATTTGATTACGAATGAAGTAAATGTTTTGGAATCTTTTATAACAGCTCTAAAAAGGGCATGTAGTACCACACATTTTGTCTTGCTAGCCACTTCTCTGAGGAGTTTAGAGCAAGACTCGCAAAGACGCGGCCCTAGGGGTCCTGCCTGCACACGACTGTCTTCGTCATGTGTGGGCATGGTGTCCGAGATTGCGCGCTGGTGGGTTTCTCTCCGGCCGTCCCAATCGCCGCGCTGCCCAGCAAAAAAAAAATAATATATATATATATATATATATATATATATATATATATATATATATATATATATATATATATATAAATGAATAAATTGTAATGCGTTTCGTGCGCCCGGCTACCGCGAGAAGGCACGCTAACCAAGCAGTCCGGTGGCAGCGGAGACTATGGCAGAAAGCAGAGTGCACCGCATAAAAGCGTGCACATTAGTAATTTTTCCCGTACAAGGAAGAATCAGCGCCCGAATGATCTCAATGCACTGAAAGCAAGTATTCTTTTTCTGTTACTGCATTTCTTTTAGTGAGCAACTGCTCACTTTTCCAGATAGAGGTCATTGTAAGGGCGTATCAATTCACCTCTGGTAGTATTACTTCTTTTTTATTACAGTCTGTTTTATCTCGGTGTGAAATACCTCGATTTGAGAAATGTAGGGGTGTTCTAGCATCCTTATTTTGTCAAGGCGTGTATGTGTGGAAGCTGGACTAATTTCCGATGGTGAATCATATTCTCCTCCTACCGTGACACATCATTTTACTATTAATTTGCGCACAGATATTTATCAGGTGGTCAACCCAAGCATGGTTACACTCTATAAAGAAACGCTCGAGATAACTGAGTGCCCTGTTCATGTCATTGAAGTAGAGTCAGAAGTAATTTTGTCTGAATGTTGTTGCAGGCTTCGATTATCCGACCTACATTTATTCCACAGGTCGTTCACAGTGAAAGAGCCTGAGTTGTCATCACCTCCTTTTTCGCCGTCGCTATTTTGCTTATACCTTGGCGGCACAGTGGCAATATCAATGTTATCTACGTTTGCTGTACTCTCGACTGCATCCAAAGGGTCGCACAGGCAACAGAGCGGTGTCCTTCTGTACGAAAACTAGTTATTCATGCAGGAAGACAACAGAAAAAGAAAAGCGCAAATTATGACTGTTATGTAAAGCCCAGTGTTTTTTATCAGGTACACCAAACTCTGAACCTGTGTTGCATTCTTTCAAAAAGAGCTAGATTTTGATGTTCGTTTTTACAACGCCCAACGTATCTAATAAACACCGTAAAAACTAACAATGCGAATGGATGACCATAAATGAATAAAACGCGCCTTAAACCTGTCCGGAGCCGTCGCGGCACCGGCGAAGTTCTGTCTAGGAGTATGGCGACAGCCTCCACCTTCCTCCCTATCCCTTGCTTCTGCGCTTGTACCGGAGGTCCAAGCGCAGAAGCAAGGGACAGGATAGGGAAACTGGGGAACTGTTGGAGAGGGAAACTGGGGAAGCCTCGCGGGCGAGTGCGAAGCATTAGCGAGTTTTAGTATAGCGGGAAACAGCAAACGCAAGGATTGAGCGCTAGCGTTGCGTACTCCACTCTGAGCATGCGCAGAACGTAAACGTAGCCCGAGCTCTTACGTACGTACGCTATCTCTGAAATATAGCGTTCAACGCCAACGCACGCAAGAGATTACGTACGTAGGGCAAGATGGCGATGCCTGTTGAAGCGAGAGCAGTCCACTTCGAATATTTGTAGTCGTCGGCCTGCATTATTAAACTCATTCATTCCAAAATAATGCTCGTATTTGACTGAATTTGAGTAATGACGCTTCGCCAGCAGTATAGTGCCAATAAAATAGTTGCGTTTTTTAGATACGTAGTTGATTTGCCGTGCAGAAGGCTTAACAAGGCTTGTTGAGAAGGTTCGCTCATGTTTTTGGTAGCCGCGCAGAGATGGCGACGCTGTATTCATTCACCTGTTTCGAAGATTGGGCAAAGACGGCCACAAGTCAAGCCGAGACAGGTTACAGGGTCTTTAAGAATACTCCATTGCGGTATATGTCGAGAGAAAGCGATGTGTTTCGCGCCGTCAGACACAACACTGCACCAAACGCGGCACGGAGACGCAGCAGTGGCAGTGATGCCAACCTAAGACGGTGTTTTATCCCTAGAGTGACCACCGAAAATTCCCTAGATTGCAAGAAAAATCCCTAGATTAGCATTTTAATGTTATTATTCAGGCTAATTCCCTTTTAACAAAGCATAAACATAGTGCGCTTAGTGGCGCAGTTCTTCTGGATCTTTTTAAAAGTAAAGCACATCATATTAACAACCACTTGACGTCTTTCCGACATGTTCTGTGGAGTTGCATAAAAAGGGCTTCAAGGTGGCGCCGGTTTCTCCAGAGACAGATTTGTCTGTCTAGTTCACTTTGCGCACTCAGGGAAAGCATTGATGTGATCGGGTCAACTCCAAGTATTAAGAGTCTGTCTTGTACTTGCACCTTGAGAGGTGATGGTCAATCTGCAATTTTCCAAATTTGCAATCTGTGTTCCATGATTTACAATAGATATTCATGGGCCTAGTTTTACTGGCTGATAGGTACGCCTTCTCTTTGTACTTTCAATCACTTTTCCGCTTGGCCAAATATTTTCGTAACTTATTTTTCTCTTATGAAAACGGCACGACGGAAAGAGTAAAAACAACCAGTCTACTCGTCTTCTTTTCATCACGCAGTATTTCTAACAATGAATCCGTACAAGCTCACCAAATTTTCAGTCCCACTTTCGATGTGTTTCAATCTAAGCCTCCTGGTTCAGTAGTTATTTAACATGGAGACTTCGCACAGTGAATGAAGGCACGCAGTGAGCGCGAACTTCGCACTTATATATGTGAACTAGAAGAAAAAAAAATTTCTTTGTTTCGCGGAGCAGCCATCACTCAGGGCACTCATAATGATATGCGCATGCGTGTTAAACACTTACGACGACAATGTTTCATTCTCGCGTCACAGAACGAGTCTGTTTTTTTTCTTATCTTTTATTCTATTTTAACATCTTATATATTTTCCCCTCCTCTCTCTCCCTCTTCCTACTTTCAGTCCCCCCATCCCCTTCCCCACGCAGAGTAGCAAGTCAGCGATTGCATATGCCGGCTAAATTCTCTGCTTTTCAATAAAGAGTTCTCTCTCTCTCTCTTCTAAATGAAAAGAATACAGAAAATAGCCAAGATTATCGTTTCTTAGAGCCCGTCTAGTTGAAAATGTGTGATTACTCAGTAGCGCCTGCAAACAATTCACGTAAAGTAACATTTCCAGGGCCTTACAAAAATCCCTAGATTCAACAAAAAGACGCCAAATCCCTGAAAGAGGTACAAAATCTCTAGATCTAGGGATAAATCCCTAGGGTTGGCATCACTGAGCAGTGTTGATTTTGAATTCTGAAGCTCGAGTTAGTCGTGCACTTGTGGATTCTACAGTGCATTTAGTGTTTTTGTCTAGATGGCGCCGTATGTGCTTGCGTTAGCGATAGCGGGAATGCCTCCCGCTGTACTAAAGGACCACCGTTTGCCACGCAGCGCGTTTGCTTTGAGCGTTAGCGTTGAGACGCACGCTAACGCTAACGTAAGCATTTCCGGCTATACTAAAACTCGCTATTGTGCGCTATGCGAGCGCAGCTGTGGTGCCAGACCCGGTGGCGTCGGCGACATCGCGAGGAGAGAGCATGCCGAGCGCCTAGAGCTGGCGAGGAACGTTAACTGAGCCGACTGAACTCAGCACTGGGCATCAGCAAAGTGCTGATGCCGACTTAGTGGGGCTTAGTGCTGAGTTCGGTAGGCTCAGTTAACGTTCCTCTCAGCTTTCACTCGACCTTATTTCTTTGTAACACTCTCATGCTGCATTTGTGCGGTTACCTTGCGTGGATGCGTTGCTGGCGTTCGGCGAAAAGGAGAGCAAATTTCGGCGTCGCCGCGGTGCACACACCGTGCTACATGCAAATCTGCTTTTGCACTGTTTGTATCACGATTATTACTAGTGTTGCATCTGTGAATACACAGCGGAGCTTCGAAAACTTCAGTTTCTATACCGCTGGTCTTCATGAACCATCATGTGACCGGGACTTTCAGAAGTTCTTTTAAATTTTACTTGGGTTAGGCTCAATTTAGATAATGCGATTTTTTTTTCATACTGTCTGACATCGATCGATTAATGGAGTTCATTGGACAGTATATTCATGGCGCGTCGGATGAAATCCTGACAAGCAATTGTCTCTTGGCGTTCGGTTCCTCCGCGTTCTTGCGCTCAGGATACGGGCGAAGTATTACTGTTGTCGTCATATTCGCACATTTTTACCTCAGGATCCCTTCCACATGCTCCGCACGACTGTATCTACCTTACATGTTGACTATATCAGCCTTACTTATCGCGCCCAGCCTAATAGTCATTCTCTTTTTTCTTCTCCTTCGCCAGCACCCCCATACTATACAGCTCGCAAACTTCGCAGTGTAGTGCGTTTCCAGCCCTATGCGGATCTCTTGCAGAAGCATCGCACACCCAAGTGCTCTAATGCTGGAGGCACATATTTACAGCAAGAAATAATAAATAAATAAATAGATAAATAAATAAATAAATAAATAAATAAATAAATAAATAAATAAATAAATAAATAAATGCATTTGAGAATTAAATAGGCCCCAGTTTGCACTTTGCCTCTCGTACACTTTGATGTGTATTTCCAAATCAGTGGGAGGGTTATATAAAAGCGCAATACGATTTATTCCTGGTCTCATGCAAGCCGCACCAAGTGTTGGCCCGGCAACTTTTCCGACCCTCGGCGGCCGAGTGGCCGCGGTGCGGTCGGGGATCGGGCCACGCCTACCTCTGAAATTGCACTCTCTCCGTGCGATCGGGACGGCCCGAGAAAAACCCGCCGGAGCGCCATCTCGGAGGTCCATAGTGTGGACCGGGCGGCTTATTTCTTTGATTTTATTAGTAAGTATGTTCGTGAGCTACAGGGAACCCCGTGCCGTCGCCATGCGTTGAAATATGACCGTGGAACGTACATTTGATAGATTAGAATCGGCGTCCACATTTCAGCCACTCTGGACGGTCACTATCGACATGTTCCTCGAATAGTGATAGCTAACGTCCTTCAGAAGCCAGAAACGACCCATAAATGAGATATGAAAAAGATCTTCTTTGTGTGGGCAACGTAGGCTGTCGTTTTCTTGAAGTTTACACCTTCCCCCCCTCCAATTTTCGTCGCTGCGCCGGCCCCTGCGGGAGTCACATGTTTTGTGAGTGCGGCCCGCGACCTGCGGTGAGCTTGGCATCCGTTGCGTAGAAACTACGTACTGATGCTGCAACTGCGCAAAAGAAAAACGGCCTGCGTGAGCGCACCATGAGCGTGGCATGTAAATCATGGTGTACAATACATGCACTTCATGATTTGCACATTACCACCTGTCATTTATGTTGGTCATGCAGATATGTCTCATCGTACCAATTTTTGGATATATCAAGTTCAAGAAAACGGCCTCAGGAGCACTACGGCCATGGCGTGTAAATCTCATAGTTTTCGGGACAAGTTATTCAAGGTTTTCATGATATGACCAGTCATTCATGTTATTCAAACAGTCATGTTATGCCAAGCCAATTTTGGTATAAATCCCATTAATGATACGGCCAGGAGAACACAAAGTCGTAAGCGGCTAGATAGATAGATAGATAGATAGATAGATAGATAGATAGATAGATAGATAGATAGATAGATAGATAGATAGATAGATAGATAGATAGATAGATAGAGAGAGAGAGAGACAGACAGACGACAGACAGACAGACAGACAGACAGACAGACAGACAGACAGACAGACAGACAGACAGATAGATAGACAGATAGACAGATAGACAGATAGATAGATAGATAGATAGATAGATAGATAGATAGATAGATAGATAGATAGATAGATAGATTCAAAGTCGCCGAAGTTCGCTAAGAAATGCCTCGCATTTAAAAGAAACGCCGTCTGATCTGGCGGTTCGTTCTGTTCTGCACGAAAATCAAATTGAATTCGATCGAAGGCGGGGTTCATTTGCGTCATCCTGTAACTCGAATTTTAAGGGATTGTTTGCTGAACGGTCTCTTGGGAGAGAAAACCTAGTTTTAGAAACGCAAATATATGCATATAGCGCAATTTCATGCCACACATTTGCTAATGAAAACATTTAGGTCTAATGTGCTATTCATGTTCGTAAGTACAGTCAATTTTCTGCCCCATATCACAAGCAATGAAGTGGAAAATGATCATAATGGCACTTCACGGGATTGCTTTAGCAAGTTTCCTTATCAGCAAATATTTATGACTTTTCAACACAGCGTAACCCGGCATAGCATGAGGTATCGTAACAGTGTTTGATGTAGTTGGTAAGTAATCGCGAGCAAAGGAAGTGCACAGACAAAAATACTACACTTACATCCAGGTCTGTCCATAGGCGCCGCATTTGTGCTCCCTGAATTAAAAGTAAAATAATATTAAGAGAAAAGCAAGAAATAATGCAGAAAAATATTAATGAAAAGAAACAGTTTCTCCACAAGAGTGACGCAATGAATGTAATGGGAAGAAATTCGAATATTGGTGCAAATATTACGCCTTTAGAGCAATATGAATAACGGAGAACGTGAGCTGCTAAGTAAGCAGCAGTGCTGGGGCGTGGGCAGACCCAAATTAATAGAGACGTTCGCACGTAATAGAAAGTGCACAGTAGAAAGTACACAGTAGAAAGTGGTAATAGAAAGTTCACAGTTTCCGCTAGGTCATACAAGGCCAAAGCACAGCCAAGCTGGTCGATCTCATGATTTCGCGTGCATGGTATATCATGGTTGAACTTAGCTGGTTCAAGGTTATACGTCGTGGTCACGGACCCGGCTTCGCTCGTACTCGGCTTCCCGGATAACTGGGTCCTGGCGCCGCAAGTCGTTTATACACAGTAACCCGCCCTCGCACACGGCTGGTATATTCAGAATCATCACGTCGTCGACGCCTCTTGTTCTCGAGAGCTCTGGCTGTGTATTGGTGATCGGCTCGTCGTTGCCGCGGTGTCTACCGCATAGCAGCGAGTCTCGATTCGCGTAACGCGGTCTCCTCCTCTGGAGTAGGCACCTTCTTATGGCGACCGGAGGCAGCGAGTGTCTCGACACAGCGCGATTTTTAACACGAATGTGTTTTTTTGGCCGGGGTCCACCACGGCTCCTCTGACGTATTTCCGTCACGGATATGGCGTCGTAAAATATAAACTAACACATTGAGATCAAAGAAAAAACAAGAAGAAAAATCACACCATCTCCCGCTAAAGGGAACCATGTGTAGATGTGAAGCAGCGCGCTCATCGCAGCGTTGCGCACGGGAGAAAACTGGGGAGGCGCAAAGCGCGCAGTGATGGAGCGGTGTTTCCTACTAGAACATGCCAATCGCTGCTAATGGGCAATGAGAGACAGAAGACTCCGACTGGACACAGAGACCCGCAGTCCGCTTTTAGTTAACGCGCACGCTGCGAATTTTTATTGTTCAACAACGCACAGGAGAAATCTCCCACCGGCACCACCTTGCAGGTCAAAATCCATTGCCATATTAGGGGGTGGCCAGTGAACGGTTGTGCAGCGCGAGCAGTCGGTTTTTTCAACCAAGAAACTCGCTAGCAGACGCTGCCTGCGTCGGCGTCGCGAGGCGACAGAGGGGGGGAGCGTAGGAGAGGAGAGAGAGGAGGGGACGCGCATGCGCAGTGGGAGTGTGGACGCCGCGGGCTGGGATGCCTAGAGGAGAGAGGAGGGAGCGTAGGAGAGGATAGAGAGGGGGGACGCGCATGCGCAGTGGGTGTGGACGCCGCGGGCAGGGATGCCTAGAGGAGAGAGGGGGTGCGTAGGAGAGGGAGAGAGGAGGGGAGGCGCATGCGCAGTGAGGGTGTGGTTGTCGCGGGGAGGGATGCCTAGAAGAGAGAGAGGGGGGAAAGGGGGGTTCTTTATTTATGTATTTTTAAGGGTTTGCGCATGCGCAGTAAAGGAGGCCACGCGGCACACCACCACCACCACCGGATTAAGCTTCGCCATAAGATGCTTCACATCTAAAAGTTTCGTTGCCGCACGTCGAACCTACGACCTCTCGCTCCGCAGCGCGCGGCGCGACACCACTCGGCCACAGGAGCGCACGTACCTTAGCTTGCTAACGGCAAGCTATTTATATGCACCATATACCGTTGTCAGTCCTCAGAGCTCGTCGACTTCAGCGTGTTTTGTCATGACTAGCGAGATGGCGCGAAGGTGGCACGGACTGTGCGCTCTAAAGGTCGTCAAGGTCGTCGCGTCTCTTGCTGCGATAAGCGCGCGCCTCCACGGGGCGTGGTCTCTCGTGCTCGCGCGCTTATGTCGTGATCGCGGCATTGCGGCGCTTTGTACGTCTTGTGCTTCCACCGCAACTTTGTTTTGAAGTTATAGTGGTGAAAGAGTGCACGAAGGTCACTTCGCTTCACGAAAGGGGCGCGCCGCTCACACACGAAGTAACAATTGTGACAGTTGTTCGCGCTAGTCCTGTTTATACTTGTGCGTTTGTTTCGTGGGTCTTTCTGTGTGTTAGAACAGCGCGCTTTAGGTGCCGAGCTGTGACAGTTAATCCGCGCTCGTCCTGTGTATGCTCATTTCTTGTGTCCTTTCTGCTTGAGGTGCTCGCAGCAAGTTTCGAGCTGCTTGCCGTTCTTCGCGTGACATTTACAATTTGTTGCTGAAGCATTCATTGCTTCGCCCTTGTGGCGAAACAATGCGCAATAAACGCTCAACCACCTTTGTGAAGACACGTTTCACTTTCGTGTTATACGGATTCCTTTGACGGAGGGATCAGCCATGTTTTTTTTAACTTAGCACGGGTGCGGTTCCTGCACATTTTTTGCCCGGCGCATACGCGGCTCGACATGACGTCACTCCAGGCACGAGTGCTCCAGCGCGGTCGGCGCACAGCTGCTATTCCTGCGCACACGCGGCTTTACATGGCGTCACACCAACTGTGTGAGGCGAGCAGTTGCTAAGCAACGGTGCATCGAGGCTTCTTCGAGACATATGGTCTGGTACATTACGGCTAGCTTAAACAACTTCGCTGTTAAAACGTAAGATTACTTGAGCATAACGCAACACCCACAGTGTTTCTCCGTGCTGGTGCTCAAACAGTGTAGCTATAGCATGACGCCAGTGTATCATATTCAATGCCACGGAACGCTGCCGTCGTGTGCATAACTTACAGCAGAGCCACCAGACGCTTCAATGTCACCGAGACACAGTGGAAACACCGATGTTGTCCGTACGGTAAATTCCGGCATTAACGCTGGGCTTCACCTCAACAAATGCCCCTTTCTGACATTTGTTGGCCCCCAACAAGCTCGCTGGTACTCGCTATTATGCGAAGTAAGTGGCGAGGCCGCAGTGTGTCACGCCCTTTTCCACGCCCTCAGACCCTGTGCACCATATGGCGGATTAGTAAACATGCCTCTGCGATGCTCAAGCACCTCAGAGATGTACGCTGTGCCAACTGTAAAAACGTCTGCAAATAGCTTGTCGTTTGGCCCTGAAAAGTACGTATGGGTTTGTGGCGGAGTGTTCTAACGGGCCGCGCTGCGGAGCCTTGGGCCCCTGGTTCTATTCTCCTGTCGCGTGCTACGGGAAAAATGTTTTGAGCGATATTTTTCTTTGTGGCTTTCATATATATTGCAGCGAGATCTCGACCGCATACAAAGCGTGTGTCCATCGCGGCGGAAATTGAACACTACGTGCCTTATCATAACTGCTACTCCTCAGCGACCATAGGCACCGACCACCGAGCTACAAGCAGGCCCCATAAACTGAGCGCTAGTTTCAGTTTCAAGGAACATGCACGTTCGTAGCGGTTGCCGGGCATCCTAAGATCTGGTTGAGCGAAGTGAGGTTGATGTGGATGTTGGCATTTATTTGCTTTCGCGAGTTTTTACAAATAAAGAAATTTCACTTTACTGTAAAGAACTCTTCGTTTGTATATTTCTCTTGTTTTGTTTCTTATTTTGTGAATTTTAAATCAGGTGAAGCGTGGGAAGTGGTTGACTTGAATTCGTAGCGCTTGCATCCGCTCGTCCTTGCCACTCGCTCTGCGATATCACGAGTTGGATCGCGCTCACTTATCTTGCTCGGTTGGCGTGCCAAGTACGGGAAAGATAAGACAGAAAGTTGTGGCGTGCAGAGAACGGAAGCCGCTGTGAGCTACGCCTAGCAAGTCAACCATGCATAAGACGAAGATGGCTAAATCGGGCATCACATGTTTTTCGCGGCTCTGCGGTGTGTTAACCCGGGGATTTCCAGTTCCACGAAGGTTTTTCAGGTTTCCTAGTGGCAGCGGGTGAGCACAAGTATTTGGGCTCATTACTTCAGCAGGTATTAATTTTGCATGAGTACATGAGTAAACCCAGTTCTCTGCACGGCTGACTGTACTGACATAAGCACAGTGTCGCTAGACTAATTGGTCAAGACCACAACCTACCTGCTGTCGGAAAAATACGTTCAATGAAAGGCTTTAATGCGTGTTGGCTCGGCTACGTAGTTTTTTCATCTTTTACTTCTGGCATGTAGCTCAAATGATGTGAAGCAATTTTATACTCCTTACTGTTCATGAAATTCGTGTAGCCAGTTTGAAACTTTGTGGTTCAATACTTCTAATACTGTTACTGAAATACCTGTGATGGACTGAATGCTTCTAGAAATCGTTACAGGAAATGTCGCTGGAGCCAACGTTTTGTCAAGCGAACTTTTCTTCGTCAAGGCAATGCTGCTGCCCTCACGAAGACAAGTCAACTTGCCGAAACATTGTTTTCAGTGACGTTCTCTCTCGAAGAACTTCTCATCGCTTCAAGCTTCTCTGTTCCTCTGAACTTCTGTCTGGTTTGGTAGTCAAATTCCGTTAGAAAAATATGTGTGCCGTCATAACAAATGTGATTGAATCAGATATGACGTGTCCTGCTCGTGATTGTTGATAATTTTCGCATTGGTTCGGATATTCCGGGTCCACTGTTTGCTCATTATGTCCATATTTCAGTTGTGAATTAAAGCTGCTTTTATAGATTGACACTTTCACACTACGCGTACGTCTCTGTTTTTTGTATTACGGAACGTGCAATAAAAATTTTAATTTTATTTGTGTCGATGGAGCTTTGTCTTACTGAGCCATCGGTCCGCTTAAGTTTCGCCGTTTCGGAACACACGAACAAAATTTAAAAAAAAATGTTAAATTTTCCGAATGGCCGCGTCGCTCAAGCGGCCAGCGGACCTGAAAGAGGGCACGAACGTATTCCGCTTGCATTCCAGGCAGCCGCCAGTAGTAAAAGCGGCGCTGCCGCTGCATATCAGCATGCGAGAGCGCGTCCCATGGGAGGTATAGGGAGTTTCCGCCCCCTGCAACAAGTTGCTGGCCGTAGTCGGGTGGCTTCCACTTATGGACGCTTGTGCGTGTTTCCCTGACTTCTGAAATGCCCCTTACTGTTTCGAACAATGTGGGTGTTGTGTATGTTAGGGCAGTTCTGGGGTGACGAGTTATGTTGTTCGCAGTTTGCAATAATTACAGAAAAACTTCCATGCATTAAAGAAAAAAAATGGCGCATCACGTGATTGCCTGAGGCAGCGCACTGCGGAGCAAGATATCGCTGGTTAGAACGCTCGGTAGGGCGAATTCGGAATCTTTTTCTTCTGAATTATTTCTATTTGTGGCCTTTATATAAGTATACATGCATATACATATGCAGGACATGACGGTGACGGCAACGGCCAAAACACACCAAGAGTGTCCATGTAAATGCTATCGAAACAATAAACAAATAACTTATTAATGTGTTGACTGAGTTCATGATGCAACATGCGTGTCCGAGTATCAGCGTGTTTAAGCTTGCAGCTAACATTTTGCAGATGGGACTGCGGCCATAGGACTCCCTCTCCTTTCACGATAATACTTCTCGCTATTCTTGCTGCAGCAACTCGCGCGCTGGAGCCTCTGCGTACAAACGGGTGCCGCGAACGCTCTTCACGCTAACTAGTACAAGCCGCCATGTTCAAATGGGCGCCGCAAACGACACTGCCTGCGACTGCCGGTGCAAGACGTTTCGATGGCGCGGCAGCCAGCACGCACGTTTTGAATTCTACCGGAAACGTGTTATGGAGGATGACTGGAACGTGCTGTGTTCCGTTGTGTCACTAAAAAGTCTAGCAGGACGAGGCCACACACATTTGAAAATTTCTAATGTAGGATAAACGCACGTGCCACATCAGGACACAAAACATATGTCAATATCACTATGGTCGTGAATGCATTAATGGTCTTAAGGGCGGGCTGTGGATTTTAGTAGGCTGGGGTACCTTCCAGTCAGCAGCTCATAAATCCGACAGGCAGGTTTCCTCGTCCCCGACGCAGACGCCAGCCGTCAAGGCTCGGAGTTAACAGCCGCGCCAAATCGTTCTTTCATCCGGCCAACGAGTAACACCGCCGAAGTACCTTTGCAAAGCAAGGCGCGTTGGCATTCGTTCGGAGGGGTTTCGCAGATGCGGGCTAGTGTCATAGCACACGGACACACTAAAGGGGCTCAAGCACGGACTCAGACCCCCTTGCTCTAAACACGGCGTCTCGTATTTCAGAATGCTTTGCACAATCGAAACTGATGAAAAGCCGACCATGAGGTGGCGCATTCAAGAACAGGGTATCCATTTATGCAATTCTTTTTGTAGCTTGTTCGCGCACAAGTAGCTGTCCAGTTAAAAAAGGGGCCTCATAGCATATATCCGTCACATCCATCCTTCTTTAATAGCGACTACTGCAGCGGTCGTGGCGATGCTTTGAGTTTTCTTTTGTCGCTCGCAGGAATTGCGTGAGCTTCCCATCCTCCGCAAATTTGCCTATGACATGTCCCGATTTCATACACAGTTTTGCCACCAGTATGATTGAAGAACTCGGGTGGTGTCTATAACATACCGGCACTGAACATAAGGCAGTATAGTTTAGCTCAACGCCACCATGTGTCACCGCAATACTAGTCATAGTAGAGTGCCTCAGACATTGGCCACTCACATGTTTTCCAGTTCCCCGATAATCTGCAAACGCAATGAAGTGTGTGGGCACACTAACTTTATCTCAGAACGAACACCGATAAGCTTATGTACGAGAATCGTGGTTGTATTGATTGTATCTTCAGGTGGCAGGTTACGGCTTGAAACGCGTAAATCCTATTGTTCAGTGTAAAGCGAGAGCCCGATGCTGACTGTATACCGAGGCGCTAGAGCGACTCCACTCACTAGTTAGCTTTTAGAGGCACGCGATGTCGCAGCTTGAAATGCCACCAGTTACCAGATTTGCAGCCCACAACGCGCCGAGAGCGCTTTATAGAGTTAAAGAAAAAAACAAACCTCGAGAAAAGCACTGTAGGGCAGCGCACTTAAAAGTGGAGCTTGTTCTAAGACTGGCAGACGACGCTCTTGGTCCGCCTCGAATTCCCAAGTGTAGTAGTGAATTGTGTATAAGCATTCTGCTTTTGTTAGTTTTTTTTTGTTAATTTTTCTATCACTGAAATTGTGATGTGTACCTACTATAACGAACAATGTTTGTTTACAATTGAGTTGAAAATTGCCGGTCACTTCAGTGGTATGTCCAATAAGATCGACCACCTGCGTGACGTCATCAACATTGAGCCTGGTGCCGTGCAAAAAGGTCTGGTAAGTCACCATGGCACACTTCACGTATGCCAACTTGCCAACTTTGTTTCCGAGGGGTTCGTTAATACAGCAGTCACTTGCGGATATTTTCGTAGAAGCTTACAGAATAGGCGTTAGCACTTCTTGTGTGTATTGGATCGAAGCCGTTTTTGGCTATTGGTAGAACGCTACTCACCTGACAGCACTGCTGCACACATGACCAAATAAACGAAGAGAAGTAGAGTCTTCATCGCTCTTTGACCGAGCCTGCGAGGTTGACGCGACAAATTGGCATTTACTTCTTTCCACATACAGCTTGCTTACAGAATGTTCTGAGCACCCTTTCTGCACGGACAGAGGAGAGTTCATTCAAGTAGCACTAAAGGGGAAAATATTTTACCTTATATAAATAGGGCATATTTCCTGGGCACCTTAACCTTTTTTGGACAAAGTGTATTGCTACTCAGCTCAAGGACGTGGGTTCGATTTCGTGCCTCGGCAGTCGCATTTAGCTGGGGTGGAAATGAAAAAATTACACCATCTCCCGCTAAAGGGAACCATGTGTAGATGTGAAGCAGCGGGCGGCGCTAACGCTTACACTGGCGGCGGCGTTGACGCTGGCGCTCATCGCAGCGTTGCGCAGGAGAGAAAACTGGGGAGGCGAAAAGCAGGCAGTGATGGAGCAGTGTTTCCTACTGGAACATGCCAATCGCTGCTAATGGGCAATGAGAGACAGAAGACTCCGACTGGACACAGAGACCCGCACTCCGCTTTTAGTTAACGCGCACGCTGCGAATTTTTATTGTTCAACAACGCACAGGAGAAATCTCCCACCGGCACCACCTTGGAGGTCAAGATCCATTGCCATATATACGGGGTGGCCAGTGAACGGTTGTGCAGCGCGAGCAGTCGGTTTTTTTCAACCAAGAAACTCGCTAGCAGACGCTGCCTGCGTCGCGAGGGGAGAGAGGGGGGAGCGTAGGAGAGGAGAGAGGGGGGGGTGACACGCATGCGCAGTGGGAGTGTGAACGCCGTGGGCAGGGATGCGTAGAGGAGAGAGGGGGGAGTGTCAGAGCGGAGAGAGGAGGGGAGGCGTATGCGCAGTGAGGGTGTGGTTGCCGCGGGGAGGAATGCCTAGAGGAGAGAGAGGGGGAGAAGAGGTTTTTTTATTTTTATTTTTTTTAAAGGGTTTGCGCATGCGCATTAAGGGTGGGCACGCGGCACACCACCACCACCACCACCGAATTAAGCTTCGCCATAAGATGCTTCGCATCTAAAAAACATCGTTGGACTTATGTATATGTGTACGCACACATCAAAGAATCCTCACTGGTTCAGTACGACGTTTAATTGATTGCCTGTGCGACGACAGTTCGGGGCGGCATTCTAGCACTGACTGTTCCGACAGGGGTGTGTAGTCAAGGCGGGTCAACACAGCAGCTAGAGGCAATCTGTGCGTGCTGTAGCGAACACAGCGACAAAGAACATGTTCTACAGTTTCGTCACTGCCACAGTGGTTGGTGGCAGCACCTTCTAAACCGACAGGAAAGACAATTCGGGCCAAATCCGGGATATGATTATGGGAAACGAAGTAACAGAGGACTGCGTAATATATTTAACCTCGTTGTGTTGTTGCTCATTTTGCACATGAAATGAAAGTGTGTGAAAAAGCTAGCCCTAAAAAGCGCTCTTACATTTCGAGTATACCTAAACGTGGCCGCAGTTGCC